>JAQZBX010021841.1:0-31972 GCA_029593785.1 Cabassous unicinctus
AAAAAAATTGAATGGCTAATACATCTTCACAATTAAAAAATAAACAAATATGAAAACATATGGTGAAAATGCTTGCTTTTACCACTGTCTCCATTTGTCAGTTCCCATAACCTTCCAACCACAGTACAAGTTTTATTAGTTTATTTGTATACTTCTAGGATTTCTTTATGCAAAGGTAAACTATATATTTGCATTTGTCTTTTCTCTCTTTGGCACAAAAGATAGCATAAAATACATACTGTCCAGCATGTTACTCTTCCACTTCATATATCTCTTTCATATTGATACAAAGAGATGTTGTTAATTTTTTTATTCCAATGTGTATTATTCTATTGCATAGACATACCATAATTAATTAAACCAGTTCCCTATCAGTAGACAGTTGGGTCGATGCCAATCTTTTGCTGTTACAAACAGTACTGCAATAAATAATCTTGAATATATGTGACTTTGCATATGTACAATTTATCTGTTGGAAAAATTTCCAAAAGTGGAATTGCAGGGTCAAAAAAAAAATAACAAAAAATAACAAAGGATATACACTTTGTTATTTTGGAAGACAATACTAAACTTTCTTCCACAGGTGGTGCATCAATTTATACTCCTATCAACAATGTATGAAATTGCCTGATTCTCTTAGCCATGAAAAGAAAAATGTTAATCAATTTTTAGATTTTGGAAAACCTGGAATTTTGATGAGACTCGCTGTTGTGAACTATGGTTTCTTGGTATGCTTTCAATTTACTTTTCTCTTATACATGTAATGTGTGAGGCTGGGGATTTTTTTCATGTGTTGAAGAGCCATTCTTTTTCAATAAACTCTGTTCAATTTCTTTGCCCAGTTTTCTATTGAGGTTTTAATCATGTAGTAGAATCCCTTTACATAGTAGGGCAATTAGCTTTGTTTAACATGCAAAAATTTTCCTATGGTTTTGTTTTTGTTTTTTCTTGATTTGCTTATTGTTTTTGTTTGGTTTTGTTTCCATTCAGAAGTTTTCAAAGTTATTTTTCTATAAATTTACCTAAATTTTCTATTATGTTCTTTGTCATGATTAAAAATGTGCTTTTCAAACTAACCTTATAAAGGGATTCTCTCATGTTGTTGTCCACTACTTTTATAAAGGTTTCAATTTTTAAACCTTTGAATCTTTTGGACCTAATCCTGGTATATGATATAAGGAAAAGATTAAACTTATTTTTTTTCCAGATGGTCTTGACATTGCCCCAGCATTATTGACTGACTCATCCATTTTTTACCATCTTTAGAATATGATAAATTCCCTATACCATGGTGGTCTTTAGACTACAGCCTCATTGTTCTGTAAAGCCTTTGTCTCCATCACCCTTGCTCCAGTCACTCAGAACTACTCATCCTTCTTCATCACACCGAGATCTTTGATGAAGGATCACCCCAGTTACCTCCGTCCATTTGCACATGGTATTTGCTCTGCATGGACTGCCCATCATGCCATTCTCTGCCTAGCAAACTTCAACTCATCTGTTAAGATCCAGATAAACTATTGCACTTCCAAGAAACAAGGAGTAAGAACAATGCCCTTTTTTAGAATTAAAACATGGTGGAGAGGATATTATGTGTATAGGTAAACAAGAAAGTGCTTGCCTCTGGGAAGAGGAATTGGCAAATTGGATTGAACTTTTACCACGTAAATGTATTGATTGGTAAAAATATAGTAATATTTTAAAGAATAATTTCATGATTAAGCAATAGCAGTTGAACAATTTGTCTTTGTTGTCCAATGACATTAACAATATAACAGTGAATAAATAAAATCATTTTTAGAATTAGGTGCTAAATTAAAAATAAAGATTTTTTAATCAGAGATTTTTTAAGTTAATAAAATAGCATTTCCACTGTGAAGCATACCCTCCAATAACAGTTAAAGGCTCCTTCTATGTTCCCATGCCACTTCATACAAACATCTATTTTTAGCATATTGTGCATTGCGGCATAATTTTCCTGTCACCCCTAATGAATTGTTAGCTTCTAGATCATCTTTGGTGCTCAGGTACGGAACACGAATTCCTGCCTCTTAGTAAGTGTACAATAAATATTTGAGGAAGGAAAGAAAGATGGGAGGGAGGGAAGGAGAGAGGGAGGGAAAGAAAGGAGGAGGATGGAAATCCAGGGACATGTACATTAGAAGAGATGCTTATTGGGGAGAAGGGAATGGGAAAATGAATAGGGGTATAAATAAAGAGAATATAAAGTGGTGACATTAGATGGTCCAAAGATGAGATTGTGCCATGAAACTGAAATGAACCTTTTAGGGATTTCAGGAATTCTCTTTCTCTCACAGTCCACATCCAATTTGATGGAAAATTCTATTGATTGTAGCTGCAAAATGCATCCAGAGTCTGACCACATGTCACTATCACCTTGGTCCAAGTCACCATGATCTCACACCAGGATTAATGCAATAGCCTCCTTACCATTCTCTCTCCTTCTATTCCACATAGCTGACATATGTTTTGTATGTCAGACCATGTCTCTACTCTGGTCAAAACCTCCAATAACATCTTGTGTTCTCAGAATGTAAGTCCAACTTCTTCCAATGGCCAGTGTGGCCCCACATGATCTGTTTGCCTTCTTGCCACTTTTCTGACCTCCTCTTTTACTATTCTTCCTGAAAGCCTTTACATTTGCTGTCCCTTCTACCTAGAACATCCTTCCAACAGACAGCTCATGACTCACTCTCTCACCCCCTTCAAGCTGCGGAGAGGCCTTCCTGGACCTCATTTAAAATTGTAAGCTGCCCACATGCCTTTACCTGGCATTCTCTCTCCTATCTCCTTGCTTTATTTTTCTTCATGGTACACATCACCTTTAAAAAAATTTTTTTCTTTCATTTTAAAGGAGCTTTAGATTACATAAATGTACATATCAACTTTTAATACACTATATAATCTACGAGCTTATTTTGTCTTTCCCTCCTGGAAGTAAGCTCCATGAAAGAAGGGAGTTGTGTGTGTATTCATTGAGGAGGGCTGTCAGTGATGCTTTCCAGCCTCTAGAAGAGTGCTTGGCACAAATTAGGTACCCAGTAAACATTCGTGGAATGATCACCCTAAAAAACTCAGATTCTATTAAGTAAACCTGACCTTGCAAGAAGAATTTATCTTTTGTTTCACAAGCTGTTGGATCACCCATGCCTGCCACCAAAAAATGCATCCGGAGATCGAGTGGGTTTGGGCCTTGGTCCTCTTATCAACACTCTTCCTGAATATCCACTGCCATGGATTCAATCTCCAACTTTAAAATGAAGTTTGTATTCTAACAATGCCCAAGTGGAACAATAATGCCCACACCAGTCTCCTGACCTCCAGACCTGTATATTCAAATGCCTTCTGGAAATTTCCATTCCAATGATTTACAGGCATCTTAAATTCAACATTATCAAAACTGAACTCATCACCTTCTCTTCTAAACCTACTACTCCTTCAATGTCTTTTTTCACACAGTTGCCCAAGTCATAAATATGGTGTCACCATTGACTTTTATCTCTATCCATGCTTATCTGCCTAATCACAAAGGGCTACCAATGCTAATCTCTAAATGTCTCTTGAAGCCATTCACTCTTGTCAGCTCCCATTGCCACCATCATCATTGAGGATACTGCCAACTCTCATCTGGATATTGCAGCAGCTGCCTCACTTTTCCCACTGATTATAGTCTGCCTGTTTAAACCTGATAACAATAGTTAACTTTATTGAGCATATTCTTAGCACTTTATGTTCATTTAGATGCCACAACAATCCTTTAAAATAGGTTCTATTATTATTCCCATTTTATTACATAAGGAAACTGAGGCACCAGGTATTTGTATAACTTCTCCAGTTCCCACAACTAGGAAGTGGTGAATATGAGATTTTAAAGCAGCAGACTGGCTCTGGGGTCCAGGCTCATAACCACTATATTATTTAGCTTCATCTGATAGATTATTCCTTTGCTTGAAACTCTCAGTGGCTCTCCATTACTCTTAGGATGATGCTCAAATTCCTTACCAACCCCTTCAAAATCTAAATCCTCTCTTGTTTCAACATTTATCTTTAAACTCAACCACCAAAATGCCTTCTCACACCCCTGATCTTTACCTTTTGCTCTATCACTAATGAACTTCTTTCAGTTCCTCAAATGATTTTGTACTATTGCTTATGCTTGTCCCACTGACTACACCATCCCCATTTGCCTGACTAATCTCCACTCACCATTCATGCATCACCATAGGTCTTTCTGAAAAAAAGCTTCCCTAATCACCCCATCTCACAGCCCCACAACTAGCTAAGGGGACCCTGCACATTGCTCCCATACCTCAAAGACGCACTCTGGGACTCTTTCTTCCATCTTTCTACACATACTTCCATGATGAATCTGTCCAGTCCTGTGCCAATGGCTTCTAATCTCTATCTCCAGACTGACTGCTCCTGGAACCCCAGGCTTGTATACCTCACTGCCAGCTTAACATCTTTGTATGGAGGACAAGTTAGTCTATTTAAATTTAACCTAGCCAAAACAGAATTCTTGGCTTTTCCTAGTGAATCTGCTTCAACCCAAGCTTTCCCCATTACTATCTATTCACTTGCTCAAATCCCAAATCCAGGAGTTATTTTGATTCTTTTTCCATAACCTTCTAATCCAACCTTGCAGTGAGTCCCGTCAACCTGGTCACTAAAACATATCTCAAATCTATCCACTTCTCTTAGTCTTCCTTCCTAGAATAATTCAACAGCCTTGTATCTAGGTTCCATGCTTCACTCTTGCCACCTTCCGGCAGCAGCCAGAGTAAATGTTCCCTTATATTTTTTATGTAACAATTACAGAATCTAAAGCTTCTTTAAAAATAAAAAAAAAATTAATTAAAAAAATATAAATCAGATTGTGCACTCCCCTGTTCAAAATACCCCCAATGGTTTTCTATCACACTTTGGAAAAAGTTCTACTCCTTACTGGCTCACAAAGTCTTATAAGATCTGGACCTTCTCTTCCTCTTTGACTTCATCTGACATAACTCTCCCCTTGTCACTGTAATCCAGTCACACTGCTCTTCTTTTTGTCCTTTGTATATGCATCTTGAATCTCTTGGGTTTGGATTCACCTGCATATGACAGAAAACTGAAAATAAAGATAGCTTCCACTTCTTCACTCTCAAATAAAAGAAATCCTGGGGTAAGTAGTCCAAGGCAGGTATAGTAGCTCCACAATCATCAGGGATTTAGGCTTCTACTATCTTTTTTTTTTCCTCTCTCCCCCTCTCCCTGTCTCCCTCTATCCCCCTCTCCCCCTCTCTCCCTTTCCCCCTCTCTCCCTCTCTCCTTCTCTCCCTCTCTGTCTCTCTCCCTCTCTCCCTCTCTCTCCTTCTCTGTCTCTCTGTCTCTCTCCCTCTCTCCCTCTCCCTCTCTCCCTCCATCTCTCTCTCTCTCTCTCTCTCTCTCTCTCTCTCTCTCTCTTTCTTTGCTGGAGCTCTAGCATGTGCAGCCTCAGTTTCCATGTAGGAAGCCTGATTTCCCTGACACTGCCGTGCTGGAGGGCCAGTGCTGGTGCTGGACCAGCTGCCAGCATGTAAGAGAGCCTCCTTGGGCAGCTAGACCTG
This sequence comes from Cabassous unicinctus, assembly GCA_029593785.1. Lineage (NCBI taxonomy): Eukaryota > Metazoa > Chordata > Mammalia > Cingulata > Chlamyphoridae > Cabassous > Cabassous unicinctus. The sequence continues at coordinate 5,610 of JAQZBX010021841.1, forward strand.
CTGAGACCTCTGCGGTAGCAGCACCAGCCAGCACCTGACACGCCTGCATGAGGACCCAAAGACTGGGAGCATGATAAAATGGTTGCTTTACACTGCCAAGATTTGGGGTGGTTTCTTATGCAACAGTAGTAACCAGAACAATCTGTGAACTTCTACTACCTTTTATCTTCACCATCCTCTACACATGGCTTATACCACATGGTCCAAAATGTCCACCTGAGCTCCAGCCATCATGTTCACATTCCAGCCTGCAGGAATGTCAAAGGGCATACTTCCATATGATTTCATCCCATTGGCCAAAACTCAGTAACATGGCCATATCCTGGAATTAATGTTATTTACTAGCTGTTCCTTATACCTGGAATGTTCTTCCTCTTGATTTTCATATAAAGTATTCTTTGTATTGATCTGACCTCAGCCTAAATGTCATCTTCTCAGTGAGCTCTTCCTAGACCATGCAATCTACATGTTTGAGATACATTCATCAAGACATTCATGAACAGCTGTTCTTGATACTCTAGTAAGGAAGACAAACAAATTGACAGGCAATTAAAAGAAGTTGATTAGTGATATTTTATGGTCTACTCATTCATCCATTCAATAAATATTTATTGAAGACTCACTGAGGGCAGACACTTTTAAGGACTGGGATACAGCAGTCAACAAGAGAAAACAGGACCCTAGTGGCAAGGAGCTAACATTCTACTAGGGGTTGAGGCATGAAATAATAAATAGATAAAATAAAAATCTCAGGTAGTGCTAAGGGCTATATAGATAATAAAATAGAGCCATTGCAGTGGAAAGTGGCTGGGTAGAGGAGGTTTGGAAGTATATCCAGATGAAATTTTAGTAACAGTCTTATTACATAGGGAATAGAAACACTTTCTTGGGCTTTTTAAAACTTTTTAATTTGAGATCATTGTAGATTGGCATGCAGTTGTAAGAAATAATACAAAAAGAACCCATATGCCCCTTACACAGTTCCCCAAATGGAACATCTTGCAAAACTGTACCTTATCACAAGCAGGAAATTCACATTTTTATAATCCATTCACCTTTTTCTGATTTCACCAGTTTACATGTACTTGTGTGTCTGTGTGTCTGTGTATGTGCTTAGTTCATATGTGCATATTCATACGTGCATCCCCACAGTCAAGATATAGGATAGTTCTATCACCACAAAGATCCCTCCTGCTCCCCATTTTTAGTCATACCCATCTCTCTCTTCTCTCCCCTAAACTCCTCTCCTCTGACCATGTCCCCAACCCCTGACAACCACTAATCTGTTCTCCACCTCTGTAATTTTGTCATTTTGAGAATGTTTTGTAAATGAAATGATACAGTTTATAACCTTTTATGATTGACTCTTTTCACTGAGCATTACTGCCTTGAGATCCATCCAAGTTGCTGCATGTATCAATATTTTGTTCCTTCTTATTGCTGAGTAGTATTCCATGGTATAAATATACCAGAGAATGTTTAACAATTCACCTATTGAAGGATATTTGGGCTACTTCTACATTTTAGCTATTACAAATAAAGCAGCTGAATATTCACGTATAGATTTCACTATGAACATATGTTTTCATCTAGGATAAATGTCCAAGAGCGCAATTGGTGAAGCAGAGATAAGCACTTGTTCAGTTTTGTAAGAAACTGCCACACTTCTATTCCAGAATGGCTGTATCATTTTAAATTCTCACCAGCAACGTATGAGTGATTCTGTTTCCTTGTATCCACACCAGCATTTGAGGTTATAAATATATTTTTATTTTGACCATTCAAATAGGTGCACAGTAACATCTCATTGTGGTTTTAACTTGCATTTCCCTAATGGCTAATGATGTAGAATCTTTCCACATTCTCATTTTCCATCTGCATATCCTCTTCAGTGAAATGTCACTTCATGCCTTTGCCTATTTTCTGATTGTGTTTTTTTACTGTTGAGGTTTGACAGTTCTTTATGTGTCTTAGATACACATCCTTTGTAAAATAAGTGGTTTGGATGAAGTTGGAAAGCTCTCACTTATGTACTTTAAATCATATTACCTAACTACAGTGGTTAAAAAAAAAAAAAAGCATGGTACTGGCATAAAGATAGACATATAGACCAATGGAACCAAACTGACTGTTCAGAAACACAGACCTTCACATCTATAGTCAAGTGATTTTTGACAAGGCCGTCAAACCCACACAGGTGGGGTAGAACAGTCTATTCAACAAATGGTGCTGGGACTACTGGATATCCATATCCAAAAGAATGAAAGAGGACCCCTATCTCACATCATACAAAAATTAACTCAAAATGGATCAAAGACCTAAACATAAAAGCTACAACCATAAAACTGCTAGAAGAGGGGGCGGATGTAGCTCAAATGGTTGGGCATCCGTCTGCCATATGGAGGGACCTGGGTTCGATCCCTGGGACCTCCCGGTAAAATAAAAAAATATATATAGAAATTGCATGGGCTGCCAGGCTCTGTGTGCCGGTGAGCCGCCAGGCCCCGGGAGCCATGCAGTAAGATGATGACGTAAAAGGAGAGAGACAAGACAAGATGCTCCAAAAGCTCCGAAAACCAGGAGCCGAGGTGGCGCAGATGGCAGAACACTTCTCTCCTACATCGGAGGTCTCCAGGATCGAATCCTGGTGAAGACTGGAGGAGGAGGATGAGAAGAGATGAAAACAGACACAGAGAATTGGCCAGTGAATGGACACAAAATAGCAAAATGGGGAAGGGGGGGTTTAAAATAGATCAAGTAAATAAATAAATCTTTTAAAAAAATAAAAAATTAAATAAAATAAAACTGCTAGAAGAAAATGTAGGGATACATCTTTAAGACCTGGTGGTAGGTGTTGGTTTCTTAAACCTTACATCCAAAGCATGAGCAATGAAAGAAAAAACAGACAAATGGAACCTCCTCAAACTTAAATGCTTTGGGGCTTCAAAGGACTTTGTCAAGACGGTGAAATGGAAGCCTACTCAATGGGAGAAAATATTTGAAAACAAATATCCAATAAGGGTTTGATTTCCATGCTTTATAAAGAGACCATACTAAATGATAAAAGGGCAAGCAATCCAATTTACAAATGGGCAAAAGACTCAAATAGACATTTTTCCAAAAAGGAAATACAAATGGCAAAAAAGCACATGAAAAAAAAATGTTCACTGTCACTAGCTATTAGGGAAATGCAAATCAAAACTTCAATGATATATCATTTCACACCTCACAGAATGGTCATTTCTTAAAATAAAAAGAAGAAAGAAAGAAAGAAAAACAGAAACTACAAGTGCTGGGAAGGATGTGTAGAAATAGGAACACTCCTTCACAGTTGGTGGGAATTTAAAATGGTACAGCCTCTGTGAAAGACAGTATGGTGTTTCCTCAGGAAGCTAAATATAGAACTGCCATATGATCCAGCAATCACTCCACTAAGAATATATCCAGAAGAACTGAAAACAGGTGGATTGCAGAAGGTTGAAACTCTGGCAGGGGAGGATCCTTGGTGTGGGGGTATTGGGGGGAGCATGTGTGGGGAGGGCAGCACATGGACTTGCCTCTATGGAATATGAATGTGTTTACATGGTCATGGGGTGTTGTCTCAGTGGGTGAGACCCACAGAATAACTGATGGAATATTGAATTCCCTTCCTGGAGCATCCTGCTACATTCTTTCATAGAGTGGCAAGAATCTCTAGAATATATGAGTAATGCCTAGCGAAGGAGGACAGACCATTACACCAGGCCCTTAATATTGATGCTTGTCCTTATGGACTTTGTTCTTGTGAAATTGAAATTTAGCCTAGTAATATAGATTGCCTAAGAGTTATCTCCTGAAATCCTCCTTGTTACTCAAATGTGGCCTCTTTCTAAGCCAAAGACAGCATATAAATTCACTACCTTCCCCCCCGATGTGGGACATGACTCCCAGGGATGAGCCTCCCTGGCACCAAGGGATTATTACCAAGTGCAACTAGTGAAGTATTTGGAAAAAGACTTAGACCAATAGCAGGAAATATTAAATACAAATGAGTTTTTATGCCTAAGAGATTTTAAAGTGAGTAGGGAGGTCATTCCAGAGGTTACACTTATGCACATTTCAGAAGGATCTCACTGACTGCCACAGTAAACAGTGCCTCAAGCAGGGGTGCTCCTGAGAGACATCTAGACACTGTAAGTAGGGCAGACAACCCCAGGAACTCAGCACCCTGTTGGTGGGTCTTACCTTGGAATACATGATAACATATCTCTCCAATGTATCAGTGTTAAATTCATTTATAATTTTCCTACACATTGTTTTTCTGGGTCATTTATTTGAACCTATAATTAGCACTATACCCATTAAATTCATGTCCCAGAGACTTAAATCTTCTGGTTGAGCTCTGAACCTCAGGAGAGTTGCAGCCAACACCTACTCTCCAGCTCATCAGACTCACCCAGGACAACTAACAAAAGGATGATGATAAACAATGACCACCCCCCCCATTAAAAAACAGAGATTATCTACAATTGAAAGCAAGACAGTTTCATCCATGTGTCCCATGGTATCAAAGCTCCCTCTCAGTCAGAAGAAGAGTGAGCATCACCATCCCAAAATCCTCATGATTGAGGAATGAACAAACATAAGGGGGGAATGCTACTAAAGACTAAAGTAGACATTATTATTCTAGTAATGGAAGAATTTGTAACATTGAAATAAAGACAGTGGTCAGCAGAAGTTCTGAGGGAAGGGAGAAGGAAGAATAGGTGTAACATGGGGCATTTTTGGGATATTGGAATTGGTCTGCATGATATTGCAGTGACAGATACAAGCCGTTATACATTTTGTCAAAACCTAAAAAATTGCATGGTGCAAAGTGTAAACTATAATGGAAACTATAGATCTTGGTTAGTACCAATGCTTCAATTTGTGTTCATCAATTGTAACAAATGTACCACACTAATGAAAGATATTGTTAATGGGATAAAGTTTGAGATGGGGAGGTGGTTAGGTATATGCGAATACCCTATATTTTCGATGTAACATTTATGTAATCTAAAGTTCCTTTAAAAATAAAGAAAAAATTTTAAAAGAAACAGAACTGAAAACAGGAATGTTCATAGCGACATTATTCACAACTGCCAAAAGATGGAAACAATCCAAGTGTCTGTCAACTGATGAATGGATAAACAAAATGTGGTATATATACAATGGAATGCTGTGCTGTGGTAAGAGGTAATGAAATTGGGACACATATGACAATAGCGATAAAACTTGAAGACATTATGCTCAGTGAGGACAAATACTGTATGGTCTCTCTATTATGAATTAAATGCGAAGAATAAACACATGGAGGTAAAATCTAGAGTATAGGTTACTAGGAGCTAGGATGAGGGCTGAGAGGGGATACTGATGTTAATATATGTAGAATTTTTATTTAGCTTGACTGTAAAAGTGAAGAAATGGATAGAGTTGATGGTGACACATTATACTGAGTATAACTAACACAGCTGGTTTGTGAATGTGATTGTGGCAGAAAGGGGTAATGTAGGGATGTAGATGTAAATTGTAAGAAAGCTAGAGAATAATCTAGGGATTGAATAGCATAGTGAACCCGGTGATGGATGAGGAGTGTGGTTAATAGTACAAATATAAGAATGTTCTTCTATGAATAGAACAAATGTACACCACTATTACAAGGTGGTAAGAATATGGTGATGTAAGGGAAAAATACAATTATGGACAATAGTTGACAAAATACTGTAATATTCATGCATCAATGTCAAAGAAGTTACCATAGCAATGCTAATGATCAATAATAAGATGAGATTTTTTTCTTCTGGACTAAGGAAAATGTTCAAAAATTTATTGAGGAGATGATTGCACAGCTTGATGATGAAAGTGAAAATCACTGAGTGCACACTTTGGATAGAATATACAAGGCAGGAGACTATGCAACACAGCAAACCATGTGGGTGGATGATGGACTGTGGTTAAAGGTACAAATGTGAGAGCATTCTCATATGAACTATAACAAATGGACAATACTAATACATGGTGTTAATAGGGTGTGTATGGAAAAAATATACCAAATGTAAGCTCTGGACCATAGTTAGTAGTTATATTTTGATGATGTTCTTTCATAACCTGTAACAAATGTCTCACAACAATGCTAAGGTGTTGGTGGAGCAGTGATATATGTGAATTCTGCGTGTTATGCATGACTGTTCTGTAAGCTCACAACTTCTCTGATAAAAAAAATTTTTTAATGTGGTTTGGAAATATTTTATCTCAGTCTGTAGCTTGGCTTTGCATCATCTTCATGAGTACTGTCATAGAGCAAAAGTTTTTAATTTTGATAAGGTCCATTTTATCAATGTTTTCCTTTATGGCTTGTACTTTTGGTGTGAATTCTAAAAACTCTTTACCTAGCAGTAGGTCCTGAAGATATTTTTCTATGTTTTTTTACTAAAAGTTTTATAGTTTTTTGTTTTACTTTTAAGTATACGATCCATTTTGTGTTAATTTTTGTATAAGTTGTGAGTATTAGGTTGAGGTTCATTTTTACTTTAGATTGAGAACATTTTTTTTAGATGTCCAATTGCTCCAACAAGGAAATATTTTTAAAAGAATCATTAAACAGATGGTTGTTCATATTTAAAAAAGAAAAAGGCAATTAACAAGAGCCAGCAAAATGTTCACTAAAACCAAGTGAAGTCTAATTAGCTACTTCCGCGTTTTTTTGTTTTGTTTTGTTTTTTGTTTTGTCTTTTCAAATAAGATATCTCTACTGGTATATCTGGAAAATGTTGGTAAAATAAAACAAATATAAAAGATATACTCCTAGATTGAAGATTGAAATATCGAGCTCAAGGAGAGAGATATAATGGCCCCACTCTATCCGATGCTAGCCACAGCATTTCTGGACTAGCACTTTGTTCTGGGTGATTGTTTAAGAGTGCATCAAGGCATCTGTGGAGAAGAAAGGCGAAAATATAGGAGGTCTGAGACTGTGACTTTTGAGAACACCTGAAGACTTTTGATAAAGTATAAAGAGAACATGAAGCAAATTTGAAATGTTTTTTTTTCTCATGCAAGAGGAAGAGGATGTGTTCTGTACAGCTTTGGAGAGACAGAGTTAGGCCAAGAAGGTGGGAATTACAGGAAGCTCAAAGTAAGGGTGATCTTGCTAATAATTTGTGCTACTCAATCATGGAGTTATTTAACTTAAAATATAGTGAACTCCACAGCACTAGAACTGTGTGAGGTGTAACGAGAGATGGGCTCATGTGAACTCACAGGTCCATAGGCTGGATATGGACACTTGGATTTGGAAGAGGAAGATTTTCTTATAGGCTGAAGAGGTGAGGTAAGGTTTCACCAGTGGAGAGTGCATTTTAGTTTCCTAATGTGGCTAGAGGCTTCATTCGTTAAAGACATTAGAGTGGGAATGTTGGCCCAGTGAAGAGATGGCAAGCAGTTCGCTTTGGTAGAAGTAGAGATTTTGTGTGGGGAAGTAGTTAACTAAAGATGCCACCCAGCTCTGAGCCAACTGCTAGGTCACATCTGAGCCACGGCAATCTGGAGCAATGTTATTCCTGGACATAAAACTCAACTTAATGATTGAGATGAGGACATATTCACAAAACGCACATAGCAACTTGAGGTCTTTTCCCACGGAATCAACATGCTTGCACCCCTCCAAGTATATTTTAAATAGAATCACAAAATGTTAGAAACTGAAGGGGCCTCAGATACCATCACTTATAATCTCCCCCCTTTATGATTAAATATATATATACATATTTTGTTTCTAACTTATTGATAGGAATTTAGGCCTCCTTATTCCAAAAAGTTGGTATTCAGTGAGTACTTTCTATGTGCAAAGCACATCACATGGCTTATATAATCTACTACTCACAACTTCTCTATAACCTGGATGTTATTATTATCATCCCTATTTTGCAGATAAGAAAACTGAGGTTCAAAGAAGAAAAATTACTAGCTCAACGTTGCACAGCTAGAAGGTAGAGGAGCCAGGATTTAAGCCTAAGTTATCAATTCCTAATACTATATATTTTTTAAAACGTTACAAATAGAATACAAATCCAACAATACAGAGGTATGTAAAGGGAAAGTTAAAAATCTGCCTCTCTCCTCTCCCTAAACCACTCCCTTAGGGGTAAACAAAGTTTCCATTTTGGTGCATATTATCATAGAGTCTTCTCTACACAACATCAAAATTTTTTACCATTATCTTATATAGCCTCTCTGGTTTTATTTTCCTTCTACTAGAGCAAACTCCTTCCAATTGAAGGGTGGCAGGGATTGTGGGGGATCATGAGAAAGGGAAATTTTTAAAATGGCATGGTAGATAGATATCAACTGTTCCTGTTAGACCGATAATTTAAAAGACCCACAATATACTAAGCTCACATGAATAAGAGGTTCCACTTGCTTGGGGAAAAAACATTTTTATGATGTGATTTACCCTGATGACATTCTATGGATAAGGCTGTGTAACTAAAGTGAAATGAGAAGTTTTAAATGTGTTTGTGACAGTGCTGTAGAACCAATAACAAACAATTGTTTCTTGTATCAAAGCCAGATTTGGATATTAAGTTTCAGTCTGGAAAATAAATGATCACGGGTAATTGTCAAAAACTCTGAAAGTAAGTCTTTTCTGGTGGGGTTTCTAAGAGGCTTTAATTAATGTAGTGAGATCACAGTTTATCAGGTTTTATTCTTCTCTCCCACAATATTGAGAAGCAAGAAGCTCCTTTTTCTTTTCAGAGAAAACAAGTTTCCATTTATCATGTGGTAACTATATTCAAATACTTATTTCTCTTCTGCGGACGTGACAGATTGAAAGCAATGAAATTATTTTATTTTATTTTATTTTATTTTATTTTATTTTATTTTATCTTATCTGAAGTTTAGGAAATATTGCATAATAAAACCTCACAAATAAAAACATGTATTTTATTCAGGGTCATTCCCACCTTGACTCCTATGTTGCTTTTAAATCAAAAACAGAAAAATATTGCCTCAAAAGTATTCTCACTTCACACAATTCCTCCAAAATGTGCTATTTCCCATCTTTCTGATGGAAAAGTTTTTCTGTAAAACTTTCCATAGAATAATTCCTCCCTTCACAGTTTCAAACAGCTTAACAGCATATTAAAATACAGGCTCAACATCAATATATTGAGATGTACCCAAAATAGGAACATTTTCTTTGTATCTAAAAATAAACTCCAACTATTTCAATATATAGAGCAAATAAAATGGAAGTAAAGGCAAAACCTGCAGCACTACCTACAGTGTGACTGACTCTTCCTTTAATTTCCAATTCATAAATTGAGCAATGCAAATTTAGCAATGGATTTTGCCCAGTGATTGCCAATTTAGGTAACACCTTTCTCAAAGAAATAGCCTGATTAGAAAATAATTGTACTTTTTCCTTGCTACTACTACCGCACCTGCACTTTTCATTTCCTATAAGGTATAGTGGCAAAACTGCATCTTTCAACTCTGCCTCTTTTATCTGATGTAGTGGATGACAGGTAATCTAGCTGAAAGTTCCGACAATTGCACCACCAGAAAAACACTGGCTGATGAAATCTGAGCAGTTATCACACTAACCATCACCTGTCAAGCCTCTTGCTTCAATTTAAGGGCGCATCAATTTTCTGAAGAGGAAATCAAGGGCAAAGAATAAAAGCGCTTCAGATAAACACTGACAAAGGCCCTTTCTGTCTTTTTTTTTTTTTTTTTTTTAATTTATGATGGGATGTACTATCATAGGTTGCTCTGTGAGGTTTTATCAACTGTCCTGATACATCCCAGATAGCTCAGAATTCTTTGGCCATTGATGAAGTGCTATACTTGCACTTACTGAAAGGGCAGAAGATTTCCAACTGAAAATTACTTTCACTAAATACCACAAAGATATTGAAGGCATAGCGAGCCAGGAGATGGAACAAATGACAGCTGCATATAACAATGAACCTCTCAGTTCTCTAGGCTGGCAGACAAGACTGATTAGAGTAAGAACATGAAATAATGTTTTCTTAAAGCCAGAGAGCATATTGTGTAAAGTGTCAGGTACAAAGAGTTCATATGTTCTTTGTGGTGAATTGGGAACACGGTGCTGCCAACTGCACTTACAGTGTGGCCCCGTCACAGCTTCCAGGACAAGATTTTTTTCTAAATCTATCTGGTTATCATACTCAAAATACACATGCAAATAATGGTGTTTGGTGAGAGGAAAGATTAGGGGTAGGTAAGTAGAAGATCAAGTGAAATAGATTTTGTGAGGTTCTTGGAACTTGGCCCTTAAAAAAAATTGATTTGTTTTTCCTTTTGGGTTGAAAGTCATAGGGTTGGGGCATTGAGCCTTATCTCTAATTCTTCTGGGATATCATTAGAGGACATTTTCAGGAGGGAAACATTATGTCTAGCCAATATTAATTTTGATGGTTTAGGGTATAAGAATTGATGTGGGGCTACCTCTGAGAAATTTTCCCACTACTGATATTTCTGGCAACTCTTTTGCCAAATAGAAAGTATGTTGGTGTATCCTAGATACTGTTGGAAGTTTTTGAAGGAAGTGCCAATTACCCACTCTGCCCCAAGCTGTGAGCCATTTGGAAGACAGACAAAGCAGTCAGGGGTGAGCACATAAAGTGAGATTGGAGAACATGGCTTGGACCCTGCCCCCAGGAGGCCTATGGAGCAAAGGAGAAAGGAATGGTCACTTCCTGCCACCAGGCAAGTTCTGCGGAAAGGAGACAGAGAATTGCAGGCCACGAGCCTGTAACTAGACCTCGTTTAACTTCCCCAATCAAGTAAATGGCTGCTCCTTTAGGGAGGGGTGAATGAGGGCACAGTATGAAAAAAGAGGATACTTCTGTCCCTATATATTCTAAAAGGATAGAAATTTGTGCTTTGTGAACCAAAGCCCTACACTCCTCAATGTTTTGTTTGTTTATTGATTTGTGGGTTGGGATAATGATGAAAGGAGAGTATTAGGAAGCCTGTTTTGCCTTTGAGTCCAAGCCTTACTCTCTAGTCCAGTTTTATCAGCAGTAGAGATACCTGATGCTAAGATTTCTGCCCTCAAATCTCAGAGCAGAAAGGAATGGAAGCAATTTTCCCAATAGCTCAGACTTCCCCAGGTATCAACTGGACATTTCCCAGTGGCCTAGGAAGGCCAGTCTATACAGTCGGGGTTGAATCTATAAATGAGAAAAGGTTTATTCTGGAACATTGGTGCTTCAAGTATGGTTTGGTTCTAGGTAGCTTTTTATAGCAGTCCTTGTACTATTAATTTTACCACAGTGATTGACAAATAATGGAAACTACTTCATTATGAGGATGACCCATCAGAGGGTCACGCTAGACGTTCATCCTAGAAAAATATTTCTGGGGAATGAGGGAATAAAGGGAGGCAGATGAAGCAAAGGACAAAGGCCAGCCTTTCCCACTACAACTAAGATACCTGGAGGATGAAAAATAGAGCATAGTGTTTAGGAGCAGGGTTTCCAGAGTCGGGCAGAACTGCGGTTAAATGCTGCCTCTGCCTTTACTAGCTGTGGGGCCTTGGCAGGTTAGAGGAACTACTAAGCCCCAATTCCTACTCTAATCACGGTACCTAACCCATAGGGTTATTATGAGAATTAAATTAGATATTGTATTTTAAACGTTTAACAAAATAAGTGTCTGGCACAATGTAGACCTTCAATATTTGTTTTTATTTCTTTCAAGGGGCATTGCTTTCCTACAAAAGTTATGCAGTGTGCCAGTGACCTTGGGGTTGAATTTGTAAATGGAAAATTTTTATTTTGAAATCATGCTCATTCAAGTATGGTTCGGCTCTAGGCAGTCTTTTATAACAGTTATTGTACTATTAACGTTGTCAAAATGATTGACAAAAAAAAGAAATCATCTCATTTATGAGTATGACCCATCAGAGGCAGCACTATTCTTTTCTTACATCTTAGAGAAATATTTTAATGGAGATAATTAAAGATGGGATGACATACAGCCTTTTGTCCTGTTGAATTAATTTATGGATTAAAAAGACTTGAGAATCTTTTTAACAACAACAAAAAGAACCAAGGATTTGAGCTTGTCTGGTTATGGGAAAAAGCAAATTGACCAACCTTTCTCCCCTGCATAGTAATGCCCTGCTTTGGTATGGAAGGTGTTAGCAGTCCTAAAACAGATGCGGAAAAAATCGTTCTTCTTACAGTGGGACGTAGAAAAGAAGACAACTTTCTCTCTTCTGTGGTTTTGGGAGGTACTCTTTCCATCTGGTGGAAATGGAAAGTAGAAGTCCATTTTTCACATTGTATTTCTAGTCCAAGATGAAAGTTGGTATGCTGAGGCAACTGACAGCATAACCTAAAGTATTTCTTCCCATCACTTCAAATTTCTGGGCACGCATGCCAGAAAAAAATACACCAGCATTTGCGTTTTTAAAAAATGCTTTTAGTGCGTGCAGTGATTTCCAACATTTTTGGAACCATAATATCCCCATCATTGTCCAGGCAATTCCACTCTTTTCCTAAAACTCATTTGGGACATAATTTTAAAAATTACAGTACATTTAAAATAACTTTGGTTTTCAGAATATTTTTCAGACTGTTTTTTTTTTTTTTACCAGTTCTACGGTAGAGAATCATTATCTTTAAATACTCCAACTATTTTATACACTTTTGATCATAAATAATGATGGAACTCTCTAATCAAAAATACCGAATATTAGAAATGTTCAGGTTGGATGGAACCAACCATTACCTAAAACTCAGGGCGGCCCTCTTCTCCAGGAGGAAACTCCTCTTCTCCTAGAAGGAGTGGCACTAAACCCTTCTCCTGCGTCCATCAGCCCAAAGGGATATTGCTAGAGCCTATTGAAACCTTGTTTGCTGCCAGTGGTCATTATGACAAAATCTGTAACTCAGATGCTGAGGTTTAACAACCTCATTTTCTTTCAGTTGTGAAACTCCTTGGTTCACATAAAAAGCCTTGGTCAGGAACTTCCACCAACTGCACACATCAATTGGTGAAATTACATGATTCTGACCACAAAATAAGCTCTTACCAAACCCTTGGCTCGGGTTAGACCAAGCACAAAATCTGGATGCAGAGATGATTTCCTTTACTTAATAAAATAATCTGCTCTCCCAGAAATAAGAAATGTCTTCTTCTTTCTTCCTTAATCACATAGAGACTTGCGTGACATATGCACGTGCGTTTGTCTCCTCCGGGGCATGTGTTACACCTGCTTACTCCTTATTTCTCTCCTCAGGTTGCATAATTAATTCTTTTTTTATTCAGGGAAATTATTATATTTTTGTTATTCTAAAGCCCCATTTCAAATAAGAGATGCTAATGGTACTCAAAATTGCCTGAGCTGAGCTCTCATGCACTTTATCACAAGCAGTTTAAAATGTATATATACCAAAAGGGTTTCTTGGCTAGAGGTAATATTTGCATAAACATTACCAGATCATTGTATTGGGTATTATTAAAGTAAACTTCATTAACAATTGTTGAACATTTTTAGTAAAAAAGGAAACAACACATTAATACATGGTGTTTAGGAACTTAAAGATTGTTTTAAAATCTCAAACATTTTTATGGCATTGTGGATCAAAAGTTTCAGTCCTTTCACCATAAGCTAAACTTTAAGTTTCTTATGATGAGGACTCAAAATGAAATTAGTTACCTGTAAATAAAAGTTGCCACTGACAGTTGGAAAGTCATTTTTCTAAGCCGACAATTAAAGAGTCAAAGTTAGAATTCTTTAAAAACTAATTTTAGTTGAATTATATGTCATTTAGTATCACAGCCTTGCTATTCATCTAGTGAAAATTATCCACTGACTTTTGAATGCACAGCATTTCCATGATGAAGACTTTATTGTTTTCATTTAATTAAATCCCTAAGCTATTTTGTTTCATTCAAAATAAATTCTGAAATTAACACTTGAAGGAAAAGATTACTGCTAGACGCAAACATCTTTTATCAATCCTTCAAGGGCAAGAAGTTTATCTTCTACTGTGTTATCTTCTGCACACTCCACAGCATTCAGTAGACACACAATAAATGTTGTTTGAAAAAATGAAAACAAAGAACTTAACAGCCCTTGAGCTCATGCGTCCAAAATCTAAGCACTTACATTTTAAAAAGAACAGTGTTAAAATTTATATTTATGACTTTTCATTCATCTGGATGGAAGAAATGATATGACATCTTTTTTAAAATACAAGGAGCTAGTAGTCAATTGTTTTTTCTGATTGAATAAAATTAATAGAGCTAAGTTATGATAATGGATTTTATGATTTTAAATAATTGTACTATTAGGACAGAAATGTTTGCCTAACACTTAAAGGTTATTATATTTGTTAACAGCGATAATTTTGTACTCCAATATCCTATTTTTGATTTATAAAATTCTTCTTCAAAAGAGCAAGTAAGTGCACAGAAAATAGCACACAGTGGGGTTATAGTAGAAGTGAAATGAAAGAATAAATAAATGAAGTGTTCTATAGAAAGAGAGAGGTCTGGTTTTTATTTTTGTTAATACTTTCATTTTTCATATCTGTTAGTCACCCCCTCCCGCACCTCCCTCCCCCCCCACCCCCAACACACACACCAAATTCATAGGCAATGAGAAGGCAGTTGGTTGTTTAACAGGAATTATCAACTAGTTTATTTTTCTGTGATGCTAGTTGTACATATTGAGTTGAGTGGTATGAGTTATAAACATGAAATTGTTTAGAAAGCACAAGAACCTTGGTAAATATTCTCAGAGTAGAGCACAATGCTTTAATACAGCTAAATGATTTAATGACAAGTAGGGAATTATTGTAAAATATAATGCAGGTGGAAGGCGGCAAACGGCGCCTGCTGTCGAGACTAAGAAATCCAAAATGGATTCCAGGAAGAGAGCACAGTGGCTGGCCGCTGCGGTGGTTGCTTGTTCCTCTTATACTGTTATTACTGTTCAACAGTCTTGAAATCTGAATGACAGTGGCCTGAGCCCTTTCAAACAACAGAAAGAAGGTCAATTTTTGTAATGAGGAAATGGAAGTGGTGGCTCCGAAGATCACTGACCCTTACAGTTTCTTGTGCAATGAAGGAGCAGTGAAGTGCGCCAGGAAATTATGGTGTAGGAAAACAGTGACACCACCATCATAAAACACAGAACCAAGGAACAAGTAACAAATGCACTAAAATGTGCATAAATCAAATGCACTGGGTTTATTTCTATTCCCAAACTGTGAAAAATCTGAGCCCAACAGTTCAGCAAAGAAAAAAAGGCAAAGGTCCAAAAATTAAGTCCAAGAGTCTAAAACAAAACTCTTAACCAGGGGTCATATTTAAAATATTTAGCAACTGACTATCAGAGCAGATGCTGGCCAAGGTATTGGAGCAGGAGCTCTGCCAGGAGTCACCCTGCCAATTCCCAGATCCTGGGTGGGTCTGGGGAGCAGGGAGAAGACAAAGGCAACACGGGCAATAAGATGAAGGTGGGGTAGGGCATTTGGGACTGAGCCAGCAGCTGTTTACCAACTGGTGCAGAATTATTGCAATGTTTTAGCGTCTTCTACAGGCTACCAGTGCATTCCCGTTGAACATCAGTGCTACTCTCAAGCTCTTCAGTCTACCATCACGCCTATTTGTAGGTACTGTATAGTGTGAGACAAGGGAAGAAGAGTTTGTTTGCAGGGTTCATGGAAAACTTACCTTTGATATCTTATTGCCTTTTCATATTTCATGTCCTTTAGCATTATGTTGCCAAATCATCCTTAAATTCATAACCCAGGAGTTTCTGAATAAGGCAATATCCACAAACAATGAAGTAAGTTAAACTCACTAATATAATTAATGGACTTTATTTCACAGGATAATTATTTGAATCAAGGGGCTCAAAAGATGTTTATGATGGCATCCTGGACTTTCCTTGGCAATAAAGCAGAATTACAATTCTAGAGCAGGTAAAGCCTAGCAACATCTTTATTCCACAGCTTTATGTTATTATTTCACTTTTATCAATGTAGTAATTACATTAATTTTAAAGGACAAAATGTGAAACATTGGCCAACAGGTCATTGAATGAAGACTTGGAAGTATCAGAACTTCAAAGGGACACAAAGACCAGCATTGTTTATCTTATAATATGGCTAAGATCTGAAGATGAAACTGGAAGGATAAAGTTGTAACAAAAGCAGTAGCTTCTCTTGTTTTTTATGCCCACATTAGACATGGGAAGAAATGTTCAACCTTGTCAAGAAAGAGAGACTCCTTGTCACCAAGAGCAAGACAAGACACATGGTGGCAGAAAGACATGACATTGTTTGCACAAGGCATGAGAATGGAATAACATTCATCAACACCTAAGAAATACTTAATGACATTAGTTGAGTTTCCAAGCAGTAAGTTATCACAGGAAAAAAATGTTTTTAAGGCCATAAGAAATAAATATTTGAGCCATATTTTCAAAAATAGTTATTAAACACTCAGAAAGTACCACAATCTTTGACATCAAGTGCCTTTCCATAAAGAAAGGCAGACTAAGGCAGGGATCCAGGGTGGAAATGGGAGAAGAAATCATATTTATCATTATTCTACCTTGCAAGTTACCAAAAATTTCACTCCCCCCCACCCTGCCCACACACACACATGCCCATTGGTCAAAAGAAGATAAACTGAAGTTTAAATGTCTTTTAGGTCTCAGCCTTCAAGAGACATCTTCTTTGAAGCCACACATAAAAGGAAGGGACAAAATACCCATAAATTTGAAAAACTATGTTACCCTCATACATTTTAAGTTGACATCTTAAATTAATCATAAGTGAACATAGTTTTAAAGAATGTGATAGTGACATTTTAAAATACAACTTTACCTAACGCTTTTAAAGGAATTCAATGGGATATAAATGCCATAGTGATTTCATACCCATGATCATCCATTGAAAAAATACATTTAACCAGTTCTTCTTAAACAGTTGCAAATTTTACATGATTCTTTCTTCCTGTTGAAATTGTATTTCCATTCCTCTTTTCCCATAGAATTTTATCCTACTGTAAGTGTTTAATGTTTGAAAGTCTTTTATTGATTATGTCATCATATTTCTCTATAAAAAAAAGTACATAAATTGAAATTTTTAGCTTAAAAAATTCCGTCACCAGAAGACCCAATGTATTAAAAACATTATTGTGCATAGAGTTTTTATTAAAAGTATTAATAGTACACAATTCCACAAAACATTATAAATATTTGACAAATATGAAATACAAAAAGTAAAGTTTTATTGGAAATGCATCTCCTAATGAGATGGGGAAGATGATTATGGGGTCTCAGCTAGAGGAGGCTTCTCCCACAGATCAACTGTCCCTTTGTGTGGTACCTTGAGAGTTTTTAAATCCTGGAGCTATTGGGACCACTCTGGTGGTCTCCAGCTTTTTGGTGAAATGTAATCCCAACACTCTATTATTGAGACCCCCCACTGTTCAGCACTTTCCCAGCACCCAGTAGGTGTTCAATAAATGTAAGTTTTCTTCATTTTCTCGTTTTTCATCCTTCCATGCCTCAACCTTGCTGGGGCAGCTAGTAGCTTAATCACTGAAGCCACCCCAACTCCAAGAGTTTAATTTTAACAGGGGTCTTCTGGGAAAAACAGACGTAAATAGAACCTTTCCTTGATGTCACAACGTTCTCTCCACACCAGGAAACAAAGACTTTTAAAAACAAGTATATGACAAAGTTACCACACTTATTCAAACTGTTAATAATCGGGAAAATTGTGTTTATATGTGTGTGTGTGTGTATGTGTGTGTGTGTGTGTGTGAGGTGATGTATTTGGGAACTCTGTACGTTCTGCATGTTTTTTCTATAAACCTACAATTTCTCTAATAAAAAAAAACTGAAGGGGAAAAAACCCACAAGTGTATGTGAGGGGTGCATATTTAATTAAATGGCTCACTGAAATATGCACATATAACTCTAGATCCAATGTTATTAACAATCAAGATGGTCTACGTAAGGGTATTTAAACTATAGCATTTATTGCAAAAATACACTAACTTAGGAAGCTATATTTCATTTCCAATGTTAAATGCTTACAGTGTGTCAAGCAAGTAGAAACGGTCCCTGGATATACAATACCTGGAAAACTTGAGTCATTTTTCAAAAACACAGATGGTGTTTCAGAAAGATTCTGCTTTCCTATTAGCATAAGTAGGCTGCGGTTTTTTCACATGTAATGACTTCTGTTTCTACCCCCTGCCTGAGTGCACCGCCTACTACTGACACAGTCTGACTCCACACCTCCCCACTGGTCTCCCCTCACTCTTCTCTTAGATCATGCATGTGGTTCTTCTACTGGGGTAAAACACTCTCCCCAGCAGGTATTTTTTTAAAAACAGATTTTTTTAAATTGATGGTTCATTATCTTTTTTTAACCATAGATTATTTACCATTGTCATTTTTTTCTGCGAGGGTATTTCTGCTTCTCTTCCAAAGGAACGTGCAAAGTATTTAAAACCTCTCTAAGAAATAAACAAAATCGCAGAACAAAATAAAGATTTTAGGAAAAGTTCTTTGTAAAGGCAAACTAATGCCTTTAAAATGTGTTTTTTGTTAGCAAGCCCTAATATAGCAACTCAGCAGTAATTGCTATTTTATAATCTCCTGAATATTGAACTATTTATTATGCAAATTAATACTCTTTGGAGTATGCACCCGCCTAGCCATGGAGTTCTATTTTGTTTACATGTTTTACTTTTGCAGGTTTTGCCAGCCAGTGTAAAGAGGCATCTTGATATTTACTAATTCCAGGCATAAACACATTTCTGCCAGACACATGGCAGCTACACTTCATGTTCTTTGTTTTTAAATTAAAGAAAGACATATGGCAGATTTGCAAAATTAGAGGGGAAAAATGGTAACAGCTAGAAGTTCTCTTTGGCAGAATTCTATTCTCATCATGACTACAGACCCCTGGAACCATGCTATGACTCTCTAATCCACAGCAAAACATGCTAGTGTAAGAAGATGTATTAGGTTGAACATAAGAAATTGTGATTTTTGTGGATCAAAAGTGGCCAAATATCAGTGATTTCATATGATTCAACCTAATAGTGGCTGCATATAGGTTCTCTTCTTAGAGGAAGCCACATGACACAGACGTCCTCAGGAAAATGCTATGGAGATGCCTCCCAGGACTATTTCCTAAATTTGGTAAAACATCACTATAATATAATATTTTATGAAGCTTCACTATATTTTATCAAGTCATTTCATGCAGTGGAGACTTGATGACCACGTGGTCTGTCATTTGAGCAGATATTTGTTCAACCTTTCACAGCAATTCTTCTCCCAAGAGCAAGAGGCCCCTTCGCAGTCAGGAAGCCTCAATGAAGGGTGAGTGATGCCGATACTGGGCAGACATTTGCACGAGGAAGAATGGGATGAATGTACTAAAGCATGCTGACAATCTTGAAGGTTGGTCCATGATAACTATAACAGGCTAAAATTAATTCTGCCTTGCATTTATATTACTATACCCACGAGGTAAGCAGGGTGTTATTATTTCCATTTTAGAGATCAGGAAACTAAAGCTCCATGGTATTAAGTAACTAGCCAAGGGGCACCAGTGAGAAAATGGCATATCCAGTATGAGAACTCAGTTTCTTCTGTCTCATAGTCTTTTCCTTTTTGCCATACCTTCCTGTCTCTC
Source organism: Cabassous unicinctus (assembly GCA_029593785.1). NCBI lineage: Eukaryota > Metazoa > Chordata > Mammalia > Cingulata > Chlamyphoridae > Cabassous > Cabassous unicinctus. The sequence continues at coordinate 25,343 of JAQZBX010021841.1, forward strand.
CTCATTCTTTGGGAAATAGGATATGAACATTTGGGATACCAGGCAGAAGGCCCACCTAACTTCTCCCTCCACCTCCCTTGGCAAGGCTAACCAAAGGACTGCTAATCCCCAGTCCCCATTTCCTATACGCCCCTCCCTTTGCCCCCCGCCCACATTCTAATGCAGAACGGTCACCAGACTTGGTGAGCTGGATGTGACTCCACAAAGACTTAAGCACTTTTCTACTATGTAAGGCAAGGGATCAAAATGGTGAAAAATACCTACTCCTTAGGAGAGAAGTGAGGATAAAACAGAAAGTAAACATTGCATAGATCTCAAGGGAATGGAGATTTAAGATCTTTGTATTAGTGCGGGCAAGGAGAGGGAAAAGGAAAACACCTTGCCCTTGGCAGAGAAAGCTGTAGAGTGGAGATTCTAGGCTTTATTTTTATATTTTCACCAGAACAACATGAGTTGAGCATGACCTGTGGACAAAGATCTGTGACTAAAAAAAAAAAAAAAAAAAAAAAAAAAAAAAATCACACACACAGTCTTTGACCTTAAGAAATTTCCAATCTGAAAGACTGAGTTTGGACAAACAAATGGAAAAAAAACCACATACTGATGAGACATATGAGTGCTAATATGGATGTTGAAATATTTGAAATGATAGATATCACAACACATTAGCCCTAAAAATCATGAGTAGAAATTGAACCTCAAAAAGCTTTGAATCCTAAAGAGATGCTTAAAATTTCATATAATTGTCAAACACTGGAGCAGAGTAAGATCAATACAAGGCACTTCTCTTTGAGAAAAACTGCTCACCTGTTTGAGTGCCAAGTAGTCTGAAAATACCCAGCAATACTTGACTTTAAACTCTATTCCTCTAGCTCTACTGAAACATAAGGTCAATAAAAATAACTTGAATTTGCATAGTAACTTTCTTCTGTGGAGGTAAAGAAAAACATGGAACAAAATGGCAGAATTTGCTTTTAAAAAAATAAAGTTCAGCTTCTTTACCAAAAAATATGTGGTCATAAATATTTCTACCCTCATATTACTTTTCACTTTTGTTATATTGCCTAAAATTTGGGCCATACATCATGGTTAATCAAATCAATTTTTAAAGTTAGTTAATCCTAAATGCAGGAGACACTCATCATAATGTGTAACATCCTCTCTTTACATATATATATATATATGTAATAGTTTTTATTAGAAAGCTCATTTATCCCAAGTCCTATGTCCTTGTGTCTCTGACTTTTGGTACTAGATAGACTTGTGTAGTCTACTGTATTTGTATGTGTGTATACATTGAACTTGAATCTTACAGAAAAGTAAGCCATGAAAGCTTAAAATATGTAAGAAAGTTGGTTAAAAATGGAATGTGGTCTTATCCTCTCTGTTAAAACTCAGAAATGGCCCTTGAAGCTTGCAGAAAGAAAACCACCCCTGCCCTTTGTGAGCTGATCTCTGGGTGGGCACGAGAGTCCAGGGATTTCCTGTGGATGTCCTTTGGTGACCTGGCTTATTAATACTGGGAAATATGAATATTCAAATATGCCAACCAAGCTCAGACCAACTTGGGGCTTAATGAAGAGAGAATGTCATGGGACAACTGAAGAACTTAAATGTATGTAAGACAATTGGAAATTTATTATATGCTTTCAATGTTTTTAAATAGCTCAAGGGTCACTTCTGATTCTCATTATGTCAGCACACTGTGCTGGCCGGAGTATATTGGGGACCCTAAATCAAAGGTGAAGTAATAGATATTCATCCTGACAGGTTTACCTCAAAGGCCACTGGGAGATCCAGCTTGGATGTCACCTGGTATCAATCCTTCTCTCTCCTCACTCACCCAGTCAGGCCCTCACCACCCCCACCTCCCGCCTCACCTCCCTTCCCTCTGTTTCCTTTTGTGCATATCTTTACCAATGAACTTGTATCACTGTATTTTCTTTACCTATCTATCTCCTAGCCTAGAATCATGTGCTCCCTTTAAGAAGTAACTCACTAACTAATTAAATAATCAAAAAAACAACCCATTGTGCCAGATATTGGAAAAATTAAAGATAACTTCTTTGATGGCATAGTTGATGTCTTCATCTTTGATCCCCCATGCACACCAAGTTGGAGTGTGACAAAAATTTACTGATTGTATTGAGAAGGGGTAAAAGAAAAAAGAAATATTTCCAAACTTGAGATCCTAAACTCTAACCCCATAGGTTACTCCTGCTTCCTGAGTTCAGCATTGGTTTTCAAACACGTCAAAGCACGAAAGGGCTGGAGGGGCAGGGAAGATCAAGCGTCCTGGGTACTCACTCAGTGGGACTTTGCCCACATCACGTAATAACAATATCTACCCTTCATCGTGCACTTACAATGAGGCAAATGTGATCTCATTTAATATCCACAATGACTCTAGGTGGGAAGAACTGTTGTTATTACTCCTACCCTTCCTATGAAGAAACTACGGTCCAACACTCACTGTTGGTAAGCAATGGAGTCAGGAGGAAAAAACAGGCCTATTTAGCTGCAAAGCCTGCTTCCTGCCCAGCGGGCACATGGCCTATAGTCTAGAAACAGCTCCAGGTTTGACTTGCAAGGCTCTATCTACATCTTCAAAAAAATCTAATGTATCTGCGAACTGAGACCTTCCAGAAACACCAAGGCAAGAATCTGGGACTGTAGCAAATACTTTCTTTGAAGCAGAAACAATGCTTCCTTGCCTAGTCCTTTGGAACACTGACCTGATTTGATCTGCTGTCACCTTTGCCTCCAGCTCAGGCCTAATGACTTCCTCTTTAAATCTTCAGCTGCCAGCATGGCAGTCATCTGTGACCAGTCTTGACCCAATTTTAAAAACTACATAAGCCCCTGCCAGGGGTGAGTAGCTTGAGACACTAGCTTCTGTCTTCCCCATAGCAACCACCTGACTTTGGAACTCTAGTATAGGTTGTTCGGCCCTCACTATGTTATCTAACTAGACCATACTTGTGGGAAAGGATGCATCCACTTACCATCTTCTCTTTTACAAAGGAGGAAACCAAGGTCCAGAGTTAAGTTACTGGTCTAAGGTTGCCAATGCCAATACTAGACTGTAAATACCCTGAATGTCAAGCTAATTCTCCAAGAGATGAAACATTAAGATGTCTTGCTTAATCTGATCCATTAACAGAATCAGAGAAGTATTGTCATACCTGGCCCACTCCCCCCAAATCAAGCAATCAATTCATATCTTTTGATTGCCTATTATGTGGAAGGCACTTTGTCAGATGCTGTGGAGGATGCGAAGATCAATTAGAAATTTTCATGCCTGGAAACCAACTCTACAATTAAGGTCCTAAGCTGGAGTCTGGAGCAGCTCCCCAGGATCTACTATGACCCATCATCATCGTTCAGATAATCCAGAGTCCTTTGAGAGGTCTGGCCAAGTCTAGGTCACCCAATAGTCTTGCCTTCTCAGCTGAGATGGGGCTATGCAGGCAGTAAAAGTATCTTTGCAGTTGTGCCTGGGTAAAGTACTTACCTATCTGAGAGTTACTTTTCTCATGTACAACAGTGGAGTAATAAATATCAACCCTGCAGGGGCACTAAGAAAGATAATTTTGTAAAATGCCTGTCACCAAGTAGGTATTCAATGAAGGGAAGCTTCAGTATCATTTGAGGCTCTTGAATAAAAGGGGGGTCCTCAGCCTTGCTGAGATTTGAAAGCAAACTATTGGGCTGCCTCTGTGTTGGGCAAGGAGCTAGAAGGACCATTTATCTCTCTGTCTTCACAACTTTATCACACTGTAGCAGCAGGTTTTACTAATGGGGATCTGCCTCTTCAAGGCCAAGAAGCCATCCACCCTGCCTCTCAGCCTGGCCCAGCCATTACATATTGTGGCCAGTGTTAATCTCCACATCTTAAGAGGATCACAGAGATAGTTGAAGGTTCAGAGAAGCGCACACTGGTTCAAAGGTTAGAAAGTACCATCTGTGATAAATGGTAGTTTACATGCTCCAGGTAACAAACAATAGGTGGACTTGCCAGTCAGGTACAGGGAGGGGAAGGGGTATTGGTATGGAGATGGTGATCAGCTGAGCTCCAAATAGCAAAGGAAATGGGTTAAATGCCTCAGGCTAGCCAGAACGGACCTGACAAACAAGGATGATTAAGTACTGCAAGTAGCTAACAAGAGTTCTTGCAGAACTTGGAGAACATGCTGAATAGCCATTTTTCTCAAATCCTGGAGAGACAATCTTGTCTAGAGGTAGAATTTGGGCTGAATCACACCTTGAGTTTCCTCCTGGTACCAAGATGGGTTTCTTTGACCATTCGGAAGTCGGAGCCACTTCCAGACAGTTAAGTGGGATTTAATATAAGCAAAAGAAGGAAAACACTCATATAAACAAAAATTTAGGACTTGAACCAATTATTATGGGCCATGATTATTCCATATTTATAAATTATTTTATGTATCACTCACTCTATAGAAAGGCATAGTTCTCAATAAACTCTGAAAATATGGCAGATTAGAGAGACACAGGACTTGCTTTTCTCCCAGAAAAATAGCTAGAGGACAGGCATAAACGGCCTGGGAAAATTATGTTCTAGGGTTTAGGACAACAGACGAAGGCTGGGCATCACCAAGAAAAGAAAGGGGCACAGGGAAAGAATCTCAACAGAAAGACTGTGAGTGGAAGCTGTAGCTGCAGCCGCCAGCACCTTCCCCCCACACTCCAAGCAGACAGATTTGAACTCCCCGGCCCCTGGCCAGAAGCTACAGACAGAAGGGGCCAGAGACATCCATCTCCCCAGGAAATGGGAGAGAAAGAGAGATGCAGCCTAAGGCTGATTCAGCTTTTGGCCAACAAATTTGGTCTGCTGTGTCCCATGAGCCCTTCCAGGTTGGGAAGGGCTGTGCCATTGTTTACCTTGGGAACTGGCACAAGACTAAAGAGATCCAACCCTCTCAATCACCTTCCCTACTGGCCCAGACTGGTTGTTGAGGATGCATTGGGAAGTGGAATTATTTCCTACCTGGGAAAAGGGAGGAGGCTGCCAGTAAAGGTTGGAGAACAGCCTCTGAGAACATTTGAATTGGGAAGCTCTGAATAGCCTTGAGGAAGGATCTTCTGCCACACCACTGCTATCAGTGTTAGAGCGAACACACACCCACCAGGCTTTGAACTAAGAGGGATGCTGAAGAGCACCATCTGCTGGTGGGCCAGGGAAATGCATGTGAGGAAATTAAAAGTAATGAGAGGCTTTTCCAGCGTTTACAGCCTCCCTCCCCAAGGTCCTTGGAAATAGGTTAGCAACCCATTACTGAGTTCACGGCCCAGATTTGAGCACCTAACAGGGACAATCCTAAAGACCTAGAACAAGTTAAACCAAGAATCAAGGAACGGCAGGAACACACAGACTCCTGCCACTAAATCCCCACTAAAGACAGAGAAATTGAGCATCAGAGTAAAATCATGATCATAATCAGATGCCTAGACATCAGCAAAAAATTATAACCCATACTAAGAAAATGGAAGAAATAGCTTGAGCAAAGGAATATATCAAAGTCCCAGATGAGACACATGATTTGAAACAACCAATCAATGAGGTTCATACAAATCTCCAAAATCAAATCAATAAGTTGAAAGACAATATGGCTAAAGAGATAAAGGACATAAAGAAGATCCCTGGCAAGCACAAAGAAGAAGTTGAAAACCTGAATAAAAACAAACAACAGAGCTTATGGGAATGAAAGACACAATAGATGAGATAAAAAACACATTAGAGGCGTACAATAGCACACATGAAATGATAGAAGAAAGAATAAGTGATGCATAAGAAAGAACAGCTGAAATTGAAGCAAGAGAAGAACACAGAGAGAAAAGAATGGAAAAAAATAAACAGGAGCTCAGGGAGTTGAATGGATAGCACAAAGCATGACAACATACATGCCATGGGAGTTCCAGAAGGAGAAGGGAAGGGGAAAGGGACAGAAAGAGTTTTTGTAGAAATAATGGCAGAAAATTTCCCAACACTCATGAAAGAAATTAATTTACATGTCAAAGAAGCACAGCGTACCCCACACAGAATAAATCCAAATACACATACTCCATGACACATACTACTCAGACAGTCAAACATCAAAGATAAAGAGAAAATTCTGAGAGCAGCAAGGGGGAAGCAACACATCACATACAAGGGATGCCAGTAAGACTTAGTATGGATTTCTCATCAGAAACCATGGAGTCGAGAAGACAGTGGTATAATATAATTAGAGGGGGACGGATGTAGCTCAAATGGTTGGGCGTCCGTCTGCCATATGGAGGGACCTGGGTTCGATCCCCAGGACCTCCTGGTAAAATAAAAAATATATATATAGAAGGTGCATGGGCTGCCAGGCTCTGTGTGCCGGTGAGCCGCCAGGCCCTGGGAGCCATGCAGCAAGATGATGACATAAAAAGGAGAGAGGCAAGACGAGATGCTCCGAAAGCTCCGAAAAACCAGGAGCCGAGGTGGCGCAGATGGCTAGAACACCTCTCTCCTACATCGGAGGTCTTTAGGATTGAATCCTGGTGAAGACTGGAGGAGGAGGAGGAGAAGAGATGAAACAGACACAGAGAATTGCCCAGCGAATGGGCACAAAACAGCAAATG
>JAQZBX010021842.1:0-31986 GCA_029593785.1 Cabassous unicinctus
GTTTGGCTTTCATGAATTACGCTGCTCAGAGCATTCAGGTACTTTTTTTTTTTTTAAAGATTTATTTACTTGATCCATTTTAAGCCCCCCCTTCCCCATTTGCTGTTTTGTGTCCATTCGCTGGGCAATTCTCTGTGTCTGTTTCATCTCTTCTCATCCTCCTCCTCCAGTCTTCACCAGGATTCGATCCTGAAGACCTCCGGTGTAGGAGAGAGGTGTTCTAGCCATCTGCGCCACCTCGGCTCCTGGTTTTCGGAGCTTTCGGAGCATCTCATCTTGTCTCTCTCCTTTTACGTCATCATCTTGCTGCATGGCTCCTGGGGCCTGGTGGCTCACCGGCACACAGAGCCTGGCAGCCCGTGCGCCTTCTATATATATATTTTTATTTTACCGGGAGGTCCCGGGGATCGAACCCAGGTCCCTCCATATGACAGACAGACGTCCAACCATTTGAGCCACATCTGCCCCCCCCAGGTACTTTTCATCATCCTATATTTAGCCTACATTTTTGCCATTTGGAACTGATCTGCCTTGGGGGAAGGGCAGTGGGCCTAGACTCAAAGGCAAGTGGTAGAGCTTCCTTCTCAAACCACTGACAAAGGTACTCTTCCCAATTTGCATATATCTCCCGAAATGGTCCTCCACGAAATAGCTTTGAATTTCTGTTTTTGAAGGTCCTTATCTTTTTACTAATCCCAAATGTGAAATCTAGACTCATTTAAGAAAAGAAAACAAAAGATTCAAAACTGGCTCTGAGATGTGAGACAGTTCAGAGAGGGATAGCCCATGAACTTCCATGAAGTAAAGGTTGGGCTCCATTGGTGACCTCTCAGGTGCCCCTTAGTCTACTAGGAACACTTTTTGTACTCTGTAGCATAGTATATTTTGTTTACTTGTGTATGCCCATCTCTCTGACTGGATATGGGCTTCTTCAAGATCTAGATGATAATTTATCCATCATTTTAGTTCACATGTATTAAAAATCAGAGCATTGCATGGTATTTGGGTGCAGAAACCTAACACAGGATGGAGTTGTTGAGAGGCTGGGCTCTGGAGTCAGACGCTGTGAATTTGAATCCTGTCTCTGCCTCTTATTCCTGTGACTGAACTCACAATTTACCTCACCTATCTGAGCCCCAGTTTCCTTATCTCTAACTTAGGGCTGGTAATTTTTTACATTCACAAATCTTTTGTAAATGAAAAAAGTGTATATAAAACACATACCTGCAAAGCAGTAAATACTCAATAAATGGTAATAACAATAGTAATAGTAATAATAGTAATAGTAGTTGTTGTGGTAGTAGTCGTAGTAGTTGCTATGGCACCACGAAGGATCTTCTCTTTCTAGGAATATTTCCTTTTTTAAAAACCTGTTCATTTCTAACCCTCTATAATCAGAGCCTTTCCTCTCTTGGGGAGTCTTGAAAGAAAACAGACTCCTTTCTCTCCAATAATCATTTTTTACTATTTTCAAAAAGCACAGAGCTCCCACTCAACTCTAATATTTTATGAATCCGTGGTAGGCAAGTCATAATCCAGTGTAGGAGGCAGAAGTATCCTTTATATCTCCATGATTTTTCAATATCCACCTCCAGTCAACAGCACATTTCTGGACCATCTTAGGATAACTTATAAGTGACAGATGGCTAATGTCAAGTGCTAGATGTTGATTTTGACTACCTTCAACTTTGGAGGGTGCCTTTTCCTCCATCTTGTTGCCATATTTTGATGAGTAGGAAAACTTTGGATAAGGATTACAGCAGTGTGAAAATGGACCCCACATACTGAATGAATAAATGATGCCTTTCCTCCTAAAATAAATTTAAGGGGTAGACCTTGACCAGCGCTTGACAATGTTGACCACTCCATTCTTTCTCAAACTTTCTTCTTTGACTCTTTTGGCACTATCCTTTCCTAGTTCTCATCCCACTTCTCTGACATTTCCTTCCAAACCTCTTCCCCTTTCCTCATGCCCATCCGTTAAATATGGCTGTTTTCCACTTCCGCTTTGGTACTCTTTTCATTCTGCACACTCTCTCACTCCTCTGTTTCCACCTAGATTTAATATGGGGAATTCTCAAACCTGTCTCCTGCCCAAAACTCTCCTCTGAACTCCAGACTCATTTATCCAACTTCCCACATCCATCTGGGTATCCCAGAAGCACCTCGAACTTACCACATCTAAAATTGAACTCATGATAATTCCCCCACCCCCGATTTATTTCTCCTTGAGTCTTCCCTAAATCAATGAAAGACACTGCCGTCTACAAGCCACAAAACAGGAAAATCATCCCACGTCCCTCTCTCTCTGCTACCTTCTCAGCTCCAGACAGTCACTAAGGATATGGAATCTGCCTCCCGTGCATCTTTCAAATCCCCCTCCTCTTTTGCTCTTTGCTGCTGAACTTAATAGATAATGCACGTGAAGTGCTTGGCACAGTGTCTGGCACAGTGTAAGCAAGCTGTACATGGGAGCAATTCTTGTTATTAATTTGTTTCAAACCCTTGTTATCATTCGCCTGGATTGTTGCAGTTTTCTCCTGTTCTCTTGCTTCCAGTCTTGTTCCCATCAAATCCTTCCCCCAAACTGTTCCAGTAATTAGTTATTTTTCTCATAGCATACATTTTCTTATCTCACTATGCCCACGGGTTGAGTTGCTAAGCCCAGCACCCAAGGTTGTCCAGGAGCTGGCTCCTGTCCAAGGTCTTACCCATCTTTGGCTGCTTCCCCACTTGAGCCCTGTTTTCCAGCCAGAGCCCCTTCCCGTGGTTCTCAGATGCACTACACAGTTTTACGTGTTTATAACTGCACTCACTCCTCCCTCTGTATAAAATGTTTTCATACCTGTTTGTCCTTCAGCCACAACCCATCCTTCAAGACCTCTTCATGTGACTTCTCTTACCCGTTGCCTTCCCTGAGCTCAGGTCCCCCATGATGGTTGACCATCCTCTCCTTTGTGCTACTGTACTATCATGGGCAACCCAGGTCTCCAACCAATAAGACAGAAACACCTGATAACATTTTAAGTGGAAGTTTTTCCAACATTGAAAATAAAATCATCAGGTTCAGCCTCCACTGGAAATTCTGCCACAGTACCATTTTTCCCTCAGATTGCTTTGTAATTATTTCTTTAAATGTCTGCCTCCTGACTAGTCTGACTTACTGGGGGAAGAACCGGGTCAGATCCTACTTTGTCTCTGCAGTAACTTGCCTGGTGCCTGGCACATAGTAGCTGCTCAACAAGTATTTATTGTCATCTGTGTGCCAAGCTCTGCTCTAGAGGCTGAGGAAACTACAAGGAACAAAATTTCTGCCCTCCCGGAGGGAAGCCTGTGCGTGACCGTCGTTTTCCAGTCTCCATCCTCCCTAAAGGTTGATGTTATTCGCTGTGTTTTCTGTGATTAGTAATATAAAGGGGGAAAATCATTCAGAGAGAAAATATGAGCTGTCAGATGAGAATGAAATTATAAGTGGTAAGAGGAGAATTAAATTAAGAGCAATAAACATCATGGATTTATAAAAACAAGTCATGTCAGACAAACTTAATTGCTTTTCCTGATAGAATTACCAAATTAGGGCTTGCTGGGGTATAATATCCTGAGAGCAGTTTCCTTCAACGACCAGGTAATGAATATTATTTTTGAAGTTAGCAGAGCCTTTTGAAATAATATCTATTGAAAGTGTACAAAATGAATTCAAATTGACTTTGATGTGACTCAGGTTGGCTGACTTGGCAGATTGAAGTGGAGAAACGCAAAGGCAGCTAGATGGGGCTCCACTCAAAGATGTTGCCTGGAAAAGGCTGAGGGTCAGTATTCAGATGCATTTATCATGATCCTTACTGAGGTCAAAGAATGATTTGGAGGCATTTAAAAGACAGTCAGAGAACATCACAGTGCTTGGTGGAAATCACGGCGTGGAGTGCAGAAATGAGATGTTTCTACATGATCACAGTGACCATATGGTCCTTGGAGCAATAACACCCAATATTTTGCATCATGCTTTAAACCCTTGCTACTCAAAGTGTGGTCTGCAGACAGTAGCAGCCCTGGGAGCATCTGAGAGCGTGTTAGAAATGCATGCAGGTTCTCAGGCCTCACCCCTGTGAATCCGAATCTGCATTTTAACAAAATCCCCAGGTGATTCCTGTGCACACTAAAGTTTGAGGAACACTGCTGGCTTTATTTAATATTATCTTACATGATTTGCTTTTTAGACCCTCCTCAGAGGTGCAAAGCATTGTGTTGATCTAATAAATCAAGATTATATCCAGGTCTCAGTAATTCTACTCTTCACCCTTTCAGTTTCCTTAAAATCAGGCATATGAGGCTGATGAAGTTGTGTCCTTGCACAAGTTATTTAATCTCAATGGGCCATACTATCTTCATTTGTCAAGAGATGCTAATACTAGGTGTCTCCTCGCAGTGTTTTTTATGTGCCTAGCACGTACATCATCTCTTTGCATCTTTTAATATCACTGCAGGTATATTATTATTTCCATTTCATCAATGTGGATGCTGATATTTGGAGTGTAATATAGTTGGTCTAAGTTCATAATTTTAGTAAGTGGCAGAGCCAAGATTTAAAACCTGGGTCTGTTTGACTCCCAAAGTCATGCTCTTTCATATCTTGCTCTATGACAGGGATTTCAGGAGTTGGGGCTGCGAGTGGGATTCAGCTCAGAAATATTTATTGAGAATTTATGATGTTGTAGGAATCAGAGAGTATGCATTAGGAGATGAAACAGATAGGCCCTGGCTCTGTGAGATTTAATCGAGTGGAAATGGGAAATTGTGTGTGTTTGTGTGCACATGTGTATGTGTGTGTAAGTGTTTCAAGACAGGGAGAGGGTGAGAATTTTGCTTCCAAACTTAGACCATTTGTTGGGACAAAGGATGATGGAAAATTGCTATAAGTCTAAGGTCAGCAAAACTGGATTACCCGTAGAAATGATGGTACAGAAACAGAGATTAAATAAGCAAATTACTATTGAGCTTTTAATAACAAACTTTTGGCCAAACATTTTGCCCTTTTAGAATTTCTTCCAACATTATAAAAGAACCTTATTGGGCCCTTAAAGAATTTTGTTATTTGATGTAGGCCAATGAGATATTTAGAAAAGGAAGACAATCCATCTCTTTTATCACTGATATTGGCCTAGTATCTAAGTCCCCCACCCTTTGGTATTGGGGATTGAACTAAGAGAAAGCTGTTAGTCTTCCATGTGAGCCTGGTCTTTCCAGAAAATGGCTAGGTGGCAAACTTCACAGAAATCCAGAGTGCCCAAGAGACTCATTAGTGGGAAGATGCGTCATTGAGAAATCTGGAACCAGGCATCTCTTAGGAGCATCTCTTCTTCTCCTACTGACCTCTCCTCCATCCCTAAAGTAGCAGTTTAAATGCCCCTTCTTCAGGAAGCTTTCCTTGATCCTGCAGGCTAGGATAGGAGGTTAGACATCTGCTAAATGGCCCTGTACAGCCTTCACTTTTCCTATAAAGCTCTTATCAAATTGTAGTGATATTTTACATCCATCTCTTTCCCTACCTCTCCAGCAATATGTCTTTTGTAATTAATACTGTATCACCAGAATCTAGCAGAGTACAAGGCACATAATAGGTACTAATAAGTAGTGTTAACTCAATGACCAAATAACTGTTGTATTAAAATTTGCAAATCTGATATTTTTGAAAGGACTTTTTACTTTTATCTTTCTGAATTAGCAAGGGACACAAACGTTGTGGTAGAGTTTGTTGGAATTAGTCCTTTTTCCTTTAATTTAAAGAGAAATATGTTTGTTTTGGGGCTATTTATATTTATAGAATCAGAGAATAATAGAAGATGAAGAGACATGGACAGGTTGTCTACCTCAGGCTCCTGCCTTTTAAGCTCTAAGTCATTTAAGTATAAGGTTGTTGCTAGTCTAAAATTAAAATGGGGCAGGAATGGTGGATCAAGTATTTCCACCCCGTCTGTGGACATACTGAGTGTGAAAATCCAAGGTAATATGTTTGACACAATGTTTTACTGCAATACTATTTATTTTATCATCTCTCAAAGAATGCCAGCACAGTACTGGGCAGAAAATATGGAACCAACTCAAGAAATGCAAAAATGAAATGAAAACAGGATGAACATGACAGAGATCTTTTGGGTGGTTGTTTAATACCTGAATCTGGGGCACTAAAAGGGACTGGTTCTTGTCTCTTTTTGATCTAACAAGGCTGCTCAAGTTACATGATTCCTGTCTTTGCTTTGCAAAAATCCTGATGTTTTAGAGATGAGAGATGGTGCTCAAAAAGTCAGATCACATATTCAGCATCTCTTGGAAGGTCATTGAATTGACAACAAAGAGCCAGTAAAAATGAGACTTTTGAGACAAATATTTGTATTTGCTATCTACATCACTCAAATTGCCCTCCCCTGTGGCACAGGGGAAAGGAGGTAGAGAAAGCTGAGGCAGGCAGGACATGGTACCTCAGCTTGTAGTTCCATGAGCTGGAGTTGGAAATGGGAGTCTCCCTTGAAGTTTTGAGCATCTCCAAATTCTGAAGAGCACACGGAGCAAAGACCTGAGTAAGAAACCAAAGGCCAGGAGGTCCAAAGGGGTGCAAAAATCAAAGGGGAGCACAGATAATTATTGGTACCAAGAACTGGAAAGCCGAGAGATTAAGAAGCAGCAGTTCAAGCTGCTGGGCCACAGCCAGGAACAGGGTATTGTCTGTGACATGGGCCATGTGTGGGTTATCTAGACAGGTTTAAAGGACTAGGAACAGTACAGACACTGCTAAGCAGATTGCATTTATTTGACTATGTAAACTTGTCCAAGGTCCCAAATTGCTATCTCCTTTCCATAAAACCCACTTCCCCCAGGTCTTGGATATTGGCTGAAACTTTGTGGCCAGCCTGTTATTCCTGGCATAGATCAACCACTTGAATATCAAACAACGTACCAAGTGTAATAGGAAGCTTGTTAGGTGGCTCCAAGCAAGATAAATTCTTTACTCCCAGTGATTCTGGCCTGGAATGAGAAATGTGCATCCCACATTTCTTCCCTTTGAAAGCTCTACAGGTGTCTGGGAAGCTTTGGGTCTTGTGCAAAATCATTTGCGTGTCTTCAGCACACCTTTAGTTTTTACTTGTGTGGAGGTGATAATGGGCCTCCATTTATTCTTTCAACTTCCTTTGACTATAGAGTGAAATAGTTATAGAGTTTGCTGAAAATCTTTGCAACCCAAACTCAAGTAAAACTTATACATACATAGCCATGATAAAAAGGCTTCAGAAACCAGAAGACAAGTTTCTCTTAGTTTCTGCTCAATGCCAGACCAGGAAAAGCTTTTCTTCTTGGATCATGTGGTATGTGCTTCAGTCTGAATAACATTAAAAATATTTCCCTTAGCAGGATGAGGTGGGTTGTTTTCTTTTTTAATTTCAAATAACACCACTCCTTGAACTGGGAACAAACAATTCACTCACAGCTCGGCTCTGCATTTATTTGTAATTTTCACATAAATCAACTTATATGAAAATGTATTCATAATTTGAGCTTTCTCTATAGCGATAAAATGTTTCTGCTTCTGTGGTAGAAAATAGCTCATTATGCAAACAACATTGCCACTCTTACATTATGCATGGGATTTACCTGGAGAACATCACAAAAGCTTCAAAAAAAAACAAAACAATGCAACCACTCCCCCCCACAAAAAACCAACAACACACACGCAAAAAAACAGGCTTGGGGAAGGGTGTAGGGTGCTTCATTTACTGCACCATTTACCTATAATAATTAGCTACAAATGAGCTAATATCTGTACTTAGCAACTTATTTAATATTGCTTTGGTTAATTCAGTGAAACAGTTGAAGAAAAAGAAAAAATACAAGGGAGGTCTCCTGACAAATGATGCCTTTCAGGATGTCAGCCCAATGAAAAATGAGATCTAGTGGTTTCAAACTTAGGCCAGTGGTGATGAGTAATTAATGGCCAACCCATATGAACTTGTGCTTGATCTAATTTGGGATATTGGGGGTTCACACTGATTTGCCTTTAAAAAGAATGTCATTGTCAAATAAGGTGATTGTGTAAGATTGATATGGAGAACTCTGACTTAGATGTGCGGCATATTTTATATTTAGAGAGGCAGCAGTGAGCAGTGATATTACTAACCTTGTGTGCAAAGGGGCCTCCATGCCTGGACGAAAAGCTGGTGTTCTTTCTACATAGGTTTCAAGCAGGGACGACTTTAGGTGTAAGTGGTGTATGGTATTTATTTGTTCATTCATTTAACAAATATGTTTGGACTGTCTTTCACTGTGCTCAGTCCTGTGGATAAAACAGTGATACAATATGACTTCTGGTCTCATGTTGCTTCCATTCTATTTGGGGAAGAGGAGGCAGGTAAAGAACAGTAGCTAAATAAATAAAATAATTGCAATAAGAGTGATAGATGTTATGACAAAAATATATAAGGAGCATGATTCCAGGTATTTGGGGGAAGGTCCATCTCTCCTATGATTTCTACCCATCTGAGTGCTCCTGTATCTAGAACTTCATGAGTGGGTAGAAGATGAGAATGAGAAAGTGGAAAGAGTTGTCCTGGAATTTATGCCAGAGCCATTTTTGCATTAGTTCTGGAATTTGTTGGGAGTAGTACAATTTTTGACAGATTTTTACCTCTCTGAGTTTATACTTTGTAAAGGAATATTTGTACATGAACCATCATTCATTATTAATTAATTAATTTTTATTACAGTAATATATATAATATAATCTTTGCTATTTTAATCATTCTTTAATCATGATTAAAATTATGATCATTCTTTACAATTCAGTGACATTAATGATTTTACAATCTTGTACTACCATGACCATTACTAAAACATTTCAATCATCCAAAACAGAAACTCAGATTTTCACAGCTTACACAGTTGCTCCTTGTAAATCTGCCAACTTGAATCACTGGCAGTGGCTCATATGCTCTACCTGGGTCATCCCATTTCAAAGGGCTAAATACCAAAGAGATCATTCTGTGGTTGTGCCTTCCCAGTACCCCTTAGCTCTTCTTTGCAAGGCTTTCAACTGATCTATTGTGTGTTCTCCAAAAGGTGGTTTTCTTCTGTTTTTCCTGCTGTGAACTTTCTGTTCACCTTTGTTTAGTTCAGGATTTCAGGATCATCTCTGGAGAGATGAGATGGTACATAGTAAACCAAGCACCAGGCCTGGAATCGGAAGCCTGGGGTTACATCCCCAGATTTGCCTCCTACAGGCTATTTGACTCATCATGTTTTAAATGTGTATAACAACAATACACTGTTCTACATACATTTCTAAATTATTATAAAGTAAAATGAAAAATTTCAAATTATTTAAATAATTTCAGGCCATAGAAAAAGATGGAAACTTCCTTAGTTCCTTTTACAAAGGTAGCATAATCTGATAATTATATAATGATTTCATTTATAAATATGTATGCAAAAAGTCTAGCTAAAACATTAGCTAACCAAATCTAGCACTGTATAAGTAAGTAGCATTTATTTCTGTAATGGAAAGTTACAAATCTATCAAGATAGTTCTTCAAATCAACAAAAATTGAAAAAAACACAAGATTAAGTCATTAGATAACAAAATGTAATTTTATAATCACGTATAAGAACAGCCTTTCTTAACAAAACCATACACAAAATAGGCATAGAGGGAAATTTACTTAAACATGAAAAGACTATGAAATTATTTTAGCAAATATAATAAGCAGTTGAATGATGAAGTTATTTTGTTTAAAATAAGGAAGAAAATAGGGCTTCCCACTATGACCATGATTATTTATATTGATTTGGAAGTACTTGCTAATGCAATAAGACAAGAAAGGTAAATAATAGGTATAAATATTGGAAGAGATAAAATTGTTTTATTTGTAGATGATATGACTAGATACTTACCAAAATCAGGAGACTAAAACAAATATTAGATTTGATAAGAGCTTTTGATTAGGTATTTCTATATATGATAAATACACAAAATCTGTAGTTTTTACTAGCTCAGTCAGCTAGAAATGAACTTTGAAAAAATCCTTTTTATAATAGCAACAAAATTAAAAATACATAGGAATAACTTTAAAAGATATTAACCAACCTCCCCCAAAAACTAAAATAATCTTATTGAATAAATGGAACAATGTATAATCATCTACATGGGAAGACTTATTGTAATATTTTCAGTCCTTTCAAAATCAATAAATACATATTTACAATTGTATTTAAAATCTTAATGGGATTTTTTGATAGAATAATTTAAAGTTCAGAGAAAAATAGCTATCTAAGATAATCAAGAAAATTGTGCAAAAGAAGAATAATATAAAATATTTATCTTAACTAGATGTTAAAACTAACTTTAAAGCCACCATAATCAAGATTGTTTGGTATTAGCATCAAACCAGAGAAGTAGATCAGTGGAACAGGGTAGAAATTTCAGGAAAAGATCCAAATGTTTATGAGGCCTTATATACATCAAAAGTGGCATTGCAACCATATTTAAAGGGTAGTAAAATGATGCTGGCAAAATTGGCTACACATGTGGAAGAAAAAAAAATATATTTCCCACCTCACTATACATAAAAATAAAGGCCTTGTGGATTAAGGAAAGTAATATGTCAAAAACTATAAAAATGAATAATGTTAAGCTCTGACCCTGCAAAGTGAGTATTCTAACCCATAGAAATAAAGTACCAATATGTAAGAACATGTGCACTAGGATAGTTATTACAGCATTGATTTTAGTGACAAACAAAACTTTGAAACAACCTCAATGTCCATCAACAGAACTACTGAATAAGAAGAGCCATACATTAGAATATTATGCAGCCATATAAAAGAATGAATTCCACCTATATCTGTTGTCTTGTAGGGGTATCCATGATGCAATTAAAAGCCAAAAGGCAAGGTGCAATATGTGGAAAGCATGATCCAATTTTGTATCTACATTGTATGTGGATAGAAAAATGTATGAAAGTATACATACCAAGTTGTTCATACTGCTTTTCTCTGGGAAGAGGGTGAGAATGGAGGAAGGTGATAAGGAAGATGCTTAACTTTTTCTTTATGCATTGTTAAATTGTGTCATTTGGTACAATGTGTATATGTTCCTTTTAAAATTAGAAAAAATAATTAAAAATGCTAAAATGAGATGATGGAAATGAGGTGGCCTGACTGATAGCCATTATTTCTTCACTCTGCCAGATTTTTATTTATTTAATTTTATTTCATATTATTTTATTTTATATTATGTAGCAGTTTGGCAGTTTGATGTAATTATGAATTCCAAAAATAGGATACTGGATTATGCTTGTAAACTGGTCTGTTAATCTGGGCATGATTAGGTTATGATTAGGGCATTGACTGGGCCACGTCAGTAAGGCGTTGAGCCCCACCCCTTGGTGGGTGGGGGAATCAAATATAAAAGGTAAGGCAAAGGATAGAGGGAGCAGTTTTGAGTTGGAGTTGTGATGCAGAGTCTTGAGCTGGAGCCCTGGGAAGTAGGGTACAGAGGAGCTTGGTCCTGAGGAATGAGAGAAGGCCCTGGGAAGAGAATCAAGCCATTTGCCTGATAGTCTACAGCTGGTTTTGTGGCTCAAAGCAAGCCTGAGCCCAGAGAGAGGCAAGCCCCGGGAAGAGAGCAACCCAAGAAGCCTGAACCCTGGCAAATGTTCGCAGCTATCATGCTCTAACACGTGGCAACAGACTTTGGTGAAGGAAGAAACTTATGCTTTATGGCCTGGTAACTGTAAGCTTCTACCCCAAATAAATACCCTTTATAAAGACCAACAGATTTCTGGTATTTTGCATCAGCACCCCTTTGGCTGACTAATACACCCAGATATTAGAAAATCAGCTTATTGAGAATGGACACTCTCCCCTCTGATTGGATAATATTTTTCCAAATATACTCCAGAAAGTAAGACTTCTCAAAGTTCTAAAAGTCTGGTTCCTCAAATCCCAAGTTCTTACACTCAGACTTAAATTACTTAAGTTCAGAAAAAAAGATACAATGGACAATAAGACAATTTATAAAGCTTAGATAAAAATCCTTTTGGTTGTGAAATGATGTGGAGTCAGCCTCTAAAAGGAAGAGTTTGAGGGCCTATGAAGCTCTTAAAAGGTCGTGGTCTCACAGCCAGTAATGCTGGCTCCAACTCTGACATCTTCTGAATTAGAATGTAGTGTTCTTTCCACTACCTTATACTGCCATTCAATATAGGTAAAAGGCAGTAAAATTATTACAAATGATAATGTTTCTTTCTCCTTCCAATTTAGACCTTTGAGGATTTTACAGGCTGTTGCAGTGAACCCTAAGTATGAGACAGCCCTGAAAATGTTCTTCTTTTTTGAACTCTTTGATTTTGGGGATACCGAGTGTAGCAGTTTGGCATTGTTTATGAGTTCCAAAAATAATTAGATTATGCTTCTAAACTGGTCTGTCAGAGGAATCACTTTTAATTGATTAAATTATGATTAGGACTTTGATTGGGCCATGTCAGTAGGGCATTGAGTCCTCGCCCCTTGGTAGGTGGGGACTCACAGAGAAAAGACATGGCAAAGGACTGAGTTGAGAGTTTTGAGCTGGAGCCCGGGAAGTGAACACACAGGAGAAGAACACAGAGGAATAGAGACGGCTCCTTAGACATGGCAGAAGCCCCAGAGAGAGAGACAGAGCTGTTTGCCTGATAGTCTACAGCTGGCCTTGTGGAGAGAGCACAGCAGCTGAGCTGGGAGAAAAATGGAGCCCTGGGAAGGGAGGAACCCAAGAAGCCTGAACTCTTGGCAGATGTCGGCAGATATCTTGCCCCAACACGTGGCAATAGACTTTGGTGAAGGAAGTAACTTATGCTTTATGGTCTGGTAACTGTAAGCTTCTACACCAAATAAATACCCTTTATAAAAGTCAACCGATTTCTGGTGTTTTGCATCAGCACCCCTTTGGCTGACGAATACACTGAGTAAATAGAAATTTCCTGTTATACACTGGTCATGACCATTTCCTGACAGACTTGGCATGACAAACTGACATTAATTTCTACCTGTCTTGTTTTACATTTTATTGCATCAGAGCAGAAATTTGGGATGGTTTGCTTTCTGGTGAGAACTGGGAGCCTCTGTTACCTATGCATATGACTTGGGGCAAATTATTTAAGAGTCAATCTGGCACAATGGACAAAGCATATAGTTTGGAATTAGAGAGCAGCCATAGCCCACGCCTTTGTGTGTATGAATTTGCAAGGCTTAGAATTGCCTAGATAATGATCACAAGCACTTTCTGATGTTTGTAACCTGTGAACAAATAACCAATAATTGACTGACTGGCTGAGTTAGATGAGTTTCTCAGAGAATAGGTTCTTGGCAGCTGTTCTTGGTATATCTTCAAGCAGAACTGTTTGTGATAGAAGTAGTAAAATTGGAGCAAAAGAACAGCTTGGCTTCATTCCTTTGGAAGTGGGAAGGGGTTGTGTCTTGAACTCATCTGTCTGTATCCTGATGTTAAGTGTGGCTCAGATGTAAATTTCAAATTAAATAAGAAAGTCTAAGAGAATGCATTATGAGCTCAGTGCTCAATGAACAAAATAAAAATGATTTCAGCCAAGGGAGTTAATTTGACTCTGGGGATGAGTTTACATATTTCCTCTTTAAACACGATTGGAATTCAGTCCTGAGGATCAAATATTGACATTTACAAGATGACTTCTTATACTATATAGCAATGGGAATGAATAACTCTCATTGCATGCAACAATATGAACAAATCTCACAAATATGATGTTAAGCAAAAGAAGGCAGATACAAAAGAGTACATGCTGTGTGATTCCATTTACATAAAGTTCAAAAGCCGGCAAAACTCTTCTATGGTAGGAGAAGTCAGGAAAGTTGTTGCCGTTGGAGGGCAGAGTGACACAAAAGAGGATGAGGTGGGGTCTTGGGGGTGCTGGATTTGTTCTATTTCTTATCTAGGTGCTAGGTATGTGAGCGTGTTCAGATTTTGAAAGTTTCATCGACCTGTATACTAATGGTAGGTACACTTTTCTTGTGTATATGTCAATAAAAAGTAAAAAAAAAAGAAAATCAGCATCTTTTGGCTCTCTCCCTTTCCCTTCCTTTAACTGGCCTATTTAGTGTCCTTGGTAGGGGGTAGCTGTTCATTGTCCTCCATCCCACTGCCATCCTATGGTCAAATCTTTAATAAGGATCATGATTGGTTAACATTAAACTTCTAATGCTCTTGACTACTTAGAGTGAGTTCATTTATTTTAGTCTTTTCCACCTGATATTTTACTAAGGGGTGGTCTGATAGAATAGGTGCAAAGAGCTCAAAATAAATGTTAAGCATCAGGAAAATAAGACCCATTAGCCTTACTGAGTGAAGGCTGCCATAATTGTATGTAGAAAGTCAAATTTCATCCTCTTCATAGATTTGGTTAGGGCCTAGTCTGCTAACTAAGCTTTTAACCTCTGTTCTGGGTAGTTTGTTCATTTATTTCCTCTAGGGAAAGACTTTGTTTAGCAAACTTCTAGAGACCTTTTCTGGCCCTTTTATTTCAGATGATTAAGTCTATTAAGGGCTGTATTGCTTATGAACAGTACAGCGTATGACTTTCCAAGCACAGTTAGGAGATAAGGACAACCTTCTCAAAAAAAAATAAGACCTCCAGCAACCTGGGGGCCGTGAGTGAGGCCACTTCTGCTTGTTCTTCAGGAGCAGTGACCAAGCAGGAATAACACAGCGAAGAATGAAGATAGTGATGAAATCTGCATGGTTGGCTTCTAGGTCAGGACATCTTGTCTTGCAGCTCCATGATGTCTCTTCAGCTCCTGTCTCAACCCCTTTCTTCTGAGTCCACCCAAGCTGCCCATGGCTGTACTCAACTTTGGTTTTTCAACATCTCTTAATTCACCCCTGCTTCTGTTGATATGCTGGAACCCACCCTCTGGACTGATCCATCTCGCACCACTGAATTAACTCCCCAGACTTCATTATTAATTAAATAGTGGATTTTTACTATGGTAAATATATATAACATAAACTTTGCCATTTTAGTCATGCTTAGGTGTACAATTCAGTGGCATTAATGACTTTTACAATGCTGTGCTACCATCATCGTTACTAAAACATTTCCATCATCCAAAACAGAAACTCTTCACCCCTATTTCCCTCACCACCCCAATCGCCTGGTAACCTCTAATCTACTTTCTGTGTCTACGAATGGACTTATTCTAGATATTTCATAAAAGTGGAATCATACAATATTTGTCCTTTTGTGCCTGGCTTATTTTACTTAGTATAATGTTTTCACCGTTTGTGTTGTAGCATAACATAAACATTCCTTTTTATGGCTGAAAAGTATTCTGTTATATGGCTATACCATATTTTGTTTATGCATTTGTGTCAGTGGACATTTGGGCTGTTTCCTCTTTCGGTTTTGATGAATAATGCTGCTATGAATATTGATGTACAAGTTCTCTGTTTGAGTCTCAGCTTTCAATTCTTTGGGGCAATACCTAAGAGTGGCCAGTGCGTCACCTGCTAGGGACGACTGCCCACCCTTTGGCACTTGCCTAACCTTATCCTCATCTTCTTTCTCCGAAAGGGCTCAACCCCAGTTTATCTTGGAATGTTTCCTCACTTGGGCTTGGACTACCCCTTCCCTTGCATATCAATGGCCCTTAGCTGGGACTAAACAAACAAAAAATGAAGATGATAATGCTCTTTTTCAGAAAAAAAAAAGTGCTAGTCTTTAGAATACTTTAGCTCAAATGTTACTTCTTTACGGAAACATTCCCTAAGCATCCTTTCTGAAGTGGTCCCATCATTTTTAGTCATATTGCCCTGTTTTATTTTCTTCATTACTACTGAAGTTATCTTGTGTATTTGTTTACCTGTTTGCTTCCTAATTCTTCTCTCCCCATCTCTGTAAAGAAACCTTCACCTATCTCGTTCACTGAGGTATCCTGATACAAACAGGGCTTGGCAGCCATGGTCGGACTCAGTTATTATATATTTTTATAACAAATGAAAGACTGAATCACTAAAAACACTCTAAAGCATGAAAGATTGAGGACTCCTACTTGGAATATAATACATGAAAGTTAAAATAACCTTGATCAATGAGATAAATTCCTAGCATGATGTGCTTTTCTTGCAAAACCTAACTGGCCAAAAATTATAGAACGCCCACTTGGGTTAGATCAACACTATAAGTATACATCATTGGCCTATGATGGAGATGTTGCTTTTATAGTCCAGTTTCTGATCCTTACTCTATGCAGGAGTGTGGCTTTTAGTTATAGAGTTGGGGAGGCATGCAAAGTTAATTTTGAGTTAAGCCTTAGGATTTGACTCCCCAGGGAGACCTAGAACTATCTAAGGTCTTACATTAATATGTAACCAAAATTTAAACTCATATTTCAGCAACAAGGAATAGTAAATAATGCATTGCTTTATGAAGATTTGCTTAGTTTATTTACTTACATTATTTATAGGTTATGTTGGGAATAGACTTGGCCTGCTCTGCTTTGTTCACAGTAACATTCCATAAATATAACAGCAAGCAATAAAGTAGCATTGATTCAGAAGTGAGCTCATAGCTTCGTATAACTTCAAACATAAAAGCTGTATTACAATGATAAATACTAAATCTTTAAAATATCTTTAAAATATCGTTGGCTTTTTACTGTCATTACTTATGCAGTGTTTATTTCAGATTTTCATTTTCAGTACTGTACTTTTAACATGTGAGTTATGTCCTGGAGCTTTTGGTACAGTCTGTACAAAACAGGCATTTAGAACTTTTAGATGGGTGGCAGAGTATGATTCTGGTTGAAAAGTGCATCCTAAATTTTCATCAGGAAAATCTCAGGAAGAGGGAAAAAATGGCAATAAAATATATTGGATATGGTTGCTTGAATCATGTTTCTCACAAAAACATGTTCGAGGGCGCAGATGTGGCTCAAGCAGTTGAGCACCCACCTCCCACACGGGAGGGCCCAGTTTGGTTCCCGATGCCTCCTGAAAAAAACAAAAACAAAACAACAAGCAAAAACAAATGAAAGAACCAACTCAGGGAAGCCCATGTGGCTCAGTGGTTGAGTGCCGAGGTCCCGGTTCCTTCCCCAGCCCCCGGTACCTCATAAAAACAACAACAACTTAAAAATGTGTTCAAGTCCGAACTCCTGATCCTGTGGGAGTGAACTCGTTTGTGAATGGGATCTTCAAAGATCCTATAAGAGGAGGCTAAACTGAAGCAGGGTGGGCTCTAATCCAGTAACTGGAATCCTTATAAGTGAAGGAAATGTGAATACAGTAGGAGAAGCCAGCGGAGGAGACAGAACGAGCCTTGAGATGGAGGCAGAGGCTGACTGCCTGCAGGACACCACCAAGCCGCTTCAGACGTTGGAGAACGCATGGCGTGCTGATAGCTTGATTTTGGAATTCTAGCCTCCCAAACTGTGAAACAATACATTCCTGTTGTTTAAGCCAACTAGTCTGTGGTGTTTTTTATAGCATCTCTGGCAAACTAAGACGTTGCCAGCCCCCCACCCCTCCGTTTTTTTTTTCAGTGAATGGGAGGTACAAGCGATCCAGACAAAAAAACGAGAATTTGACAGAAAAGTTTTTCATTCTTCCTGTGGTAGGAAACGTCCTTGTTTTCCTAGTTGGCATGACCTGGAGGTCTCTGCATTGCCTCATTTTGGTCTGGCATGATCCAAGATGATGTTTTGCAGACGATAAGAGACAGATATACAGTAGTGTTAAGATCTGGACTCAGGAGTCAGGTACATCTGGGCTCAAATTCTGGCTCTGCTACAAACAGCTTGTGTATCTTTGAGCAAGTGACTTAACTTTTTGAGTCTCAATTTTTTTTTTCGGTCTGTAAAATACTGATAATATCATGCACCCAATAATGTTTTAATGAGTTCCCAATGTTTATAAAACCCAGTGCCTGCCACATACTGAGGGTCCATATGAATGTTGCATCAGCTTGCAAATGGGCTGATGAAAAGGAGGTAAATGTATCGTGGCTGTGTAACTAAAGTTAGAATTTGGAAATTAGCTAACCTTTATGAGTTATGTGAAACGGTCATAATGATACATTTAAACCTCACCTTAACATTGTATGGCATAAGGCATATCTGTCTTGGACTCTTTTCAAGGAATTTTTTTTTAAACTGGTAAAACAGTTAAAAAAAATAAGTTGTAATAAATAGACTTTATGCATGTCTGTTTCTATGGTAAAGGCTTTAAACATATTTTTAAATTTAAAATATTTGAATGTATTTAAAAAACACAATATGTGGAATAGATGAATCTGACTGTTAGATAATTTAAAAAAAAAATTTTATGCCATTATGAGGATACAAATGCGTTTTCAATATGGTGGTAAACTGAGAGAGGGATGGAGAAGATGGAGGGACCCAGGCCCAGGGAGGGACAGAAAGTGAGGAGGACCAGTCAAAACAAGCCTCACTTTATGAGCCACCTCTTTCCTCCCTGCACACCTTCACCCCACCTCCAGGTCTGCTTTTGACATGCATATTAGAAAATGGTGCCTCGGGTGTTTTAAGTCGCTGTCTGATGGGACCTAAACTGCAGCCTCTGTACACTGTGACCCAAGGGATTTCACTTACAAAATTATTTTCTCTCTCTTATGGCATCCTTAAACCTTTTAATTTGGAAATTTTTAGAACTACAGAAAAGTTGCAAGAGTGATAAAATGAACTCCCATATGTCTTCATCAACACTGACCCACTGTAAATATTTTGCCATGTTTGTTCTATCTATGCATATCTAGGATATGATAAATGATATATGATTTTGATAGGTAATATATATTTTTAATTCTTTTTTTTTTCAGAAACATTTGAGAGTAAATTGTAGAGGTCACGACAGTATCTGTGAGTATTTTCTAAGAACACTAAGTGCATCAATATAAATTTATCAAATCCAGGAAATTTCACTTTGATACAAGCTATTATCTAACATACAGTCCATATTCAAATTTTGCCAATTGTTCCAATATTGTCCTTTCTAGAAACTTTATGTCTCTTTAGTAACCTTTTAATTTGGAGCCATTCCTTTGTCTGTCTTTCTATTCGTGATATTGACATTTTTGAAGAGTACACACTCCTTACTTTGTAATATGCTCCCCATCTTGGGCTTGTCTGATGATCTCTCCTTACCATTCACTTTAAGTTCTGCAGTATTGTCAGGAAAACCACTGAGTGATGTCATAGTCTTCTCAGTGCTTCACTGCAGGGAATATACAATGTCAGTCTGAAAATTTTCATGGCCATTAAAATATATCTTTAATAGTTTTACTTCTTATTTATGAAAATGATGACTATGGAGTATTTCTTAGTTGGAAAAGTCTCCTTGAAAAGTGTATTATGTGAAACATTAGAGCCAGAAGACCTGCCACCTTTTCTTGGAAATATGGGTTATAGAGTCATCTTTCTAGTCTTTATCACTAGATAGAAGGATGATGACATGTTTAAATGTTTAAATATCTTGGATACTGTTGTGGGTTGAACTGTGGCCCCCAAAACATGTGTTCACAACCTAACCCGCAGTGTCGTGAATGTAACCTTATTTGGGCATAGGGTCTTTCAAGATATGATGAGGGTTAACTAAGATGAGGCCAAGCTGCATTAGGTGAGTCCTAATGTGATATGAATGGGGTCCTTACAAGAAGAGGGAAATTTGGATAGACAGAGAGGAGGATGCCATGTGAAAATGGAGGCAGAGGTTGGAGTGATGCATCTAAAAGCCAAGGCATGCCAAGGATTGCTGGCAAATGCCAGAAGCTGGAAGAGGCAAAGAAGGATTCTCCCTACAGGTTGCAGAGAGAGCAAGGCTCTGATAACATCTCGATTTTTTACTTCTTGCCTCTAAAACTGTGAGACAGTACATTTTGTTCTTTTAAGCTACCTAGTTCTGGTACTTTGTTACAGTAACCCTAGGAAACTAATACAGGCACTACTCTAGGATGCCTTATTATATGGAGAATTGAAGTGTGTTGGAAGTTTGAGGGTGCTAATTAACCACCTTTCCTCTTCTATAGTTTCTTAACCAATTGAGAACACGAAGAGCAAAATGCTGATCAGCTTTATGACAGTAAAACTGGAGCAGGTGGCAAGGCCTCCTACCCCCTTCTTCAAAGCAGAATCTTGGTTACTCTCCCAGTCCTGATCTAACTATTGAGTTGCAGCTGATATTGAAAAGGTTGAGACCTGGTTAGGCCTGCCGGAGGTAGGCTCAATTTGCTTCCCAATTGGGTGAGGATACACAGCTCTCCATCTAGTTGTGCACAAGCAGATCAGAGAGGCTGAGAGCAAATAAGGGGTAGGTCGGTGCTGCTTACTGTTCCTTGGACTGACTCTGCCCCTCAGATATGTGGCCCATGAGGGACCAGTTCTTCCCGGTCTCCTCCTCTTCCATGGGGAGGAGCCAATGTCAGAGGTGAGAGAGAAACTGCAGGTGTTCTCGACCACACTTACCCTTGAGGACAGGAAATGAAGTCTTGTCTATGATTTAAGGCCAGAACATGGGGATGGAAGAACGCTCTTCCTTCCATATTTGTTTCTGGATTGTACCAAGGAGGAAGGAAAATGTGAAATCTCCCTGGAAAGTGAAATCACATCTTCCCCTTTTTTCTTTTTTTACATCTTTCTAATTAATGCTGTAGATTACCTTTTCAGCTTTGCAGAGTTCATTGAAGAGAGAAATATTTGTCAGCTTTGCCAACCTAGAAGACATAGTTACTGTGACAGTATCTCCTGCACTATTTTTCTTTTTTAAAACAGATAATACATTCACATGGTTAAAAATTTTTAAGAAACAAAATGTGACAAAAATCTCCTTTCACCTTTGTCCTCTACTGCCCTTCCTGGAGGCACCAGGGCTGTTTCTTGCCTTGTGCTGTTTTAAAAACATATTCTCAAGGGTATGTGGTGCAATAATTCATCTTTCAGACAGGTCATAATGACCTGGAGCCTCCTCACCCCTTCATCCCTTTTGTCCATCTTTGTCCCTAATCTTGTGATATTAAAGCCAAGCCTAATTTAAAAATGGGCAAAAGGGTTGAATAAACATTTCTCCAAAGAAGATATACAAATGGCCAATAAGCATATGAAAAGAAGCTCAGCATCATTAACCGTTAGGGCCATGCAAATCAAAACCACAATGAGATGTCATTTCACACCCACTAGAAAGGCTGCCTGCCATGGAAAAAAATGGAAAATTACAATTGTTGGAGAGGATGTGAAAAAGATAGAAACACTCGTTCATTGCTAGTGGGAACGTAAAGTGGTACAGCCACTGTGGGAAATAGTTTGGCGATTCCTCAGAAAGTTAAGTATCGAATTACCATATGACCAGGTAATCGCACTATTAGGTACATACCCAAAAGAATTGAAAGCAGGGACTCAGATATTTGCACACCAATGTTCATAGTAGCATTATTCACAATTGCCAAAAGTTGGGGGCAACCCAAGTGTCCATCAACTGATGAACAGATAAATAAAATGTGATATTATACATACAATGGAATATTATTCAGCTGTAAAAAGGAGTAAAGTTCTGATATATGTGACAATGTGGATGAACCTTGAAGACATCATGTAGTGTGAAATAAGCCAGACACAAAAGAACAAATACTGTATTATCTCACTGATATGTAATAATTAGAATAAGCAAATTCATAGAATCAGAATCTAGAATGCAGGTTACCAGGTGCCAGGATGGGGGTAGGGAATGGGAAGTTAATGTTTAATTGATATAGAATTTCTGTGTGGAGTGATGGAAAAGTTTTGGTAATGGATGGTGGTGATGATCTGGAGCACAGCATGGTGAATGCAATTAACACCACTGAATTGTACTTTGGAAAGTGATTAAAATGGGAAATTTTAGGGTGTATACATGTTAGAAGAATAAAAATTTTTAAAAAACTATAGAATAATACAATACAAATAGTGAACTCTAATGTAAACTATGGACCATAGTTCATAGTATAATTAAAATAATATTGTTTCGGGAAGCGGCTGTGGCTCAACTGGTTGGGCTCCCGTTTACCATATAGGAGGCCCTGGGTTCGATTCCTGGGACCTACTGGTGAAGGCAAGCCGGCCTGCACGGCGCGTTGAGCTGGTGCAGCAAGATGACCCAACAAAGAGAGACAAGCAGACACAGAAAAACACAAAGCAAGTGGACATAGAGAGCACAAGCAGCAGGGGAGGAAACATATAAATAAAAATAAATCTTAAAAATAATAATAATAATAATAATAATATTGTTTCGTCAGTTGTAACGGAAGTACCACATAATATGAAGTGTTAATAATAGGGAACACTTTGTATGTGAAGGGGTTGGTTATATAGGAACTCTGTACTTTCAGCATGATATTTCTGTAAACCTACAACTTCTCTAATAAGAACAAAAGGCTGTACAAAATAGACTAGGCCTTGTCTGCTTTGGGTGATGAAAAAGTGTTAGTAATGAAAGGTGGTGATGGTAGCCCAACATTGTAAAAGTAATTAATGTCCCTGAATTGTACACTTAAAAATGGTTAAAGTGGCAAATTTTATCTTATATGTACATTACCACAATAAAAACAAAATTATTGAGATAAAAAAAGAACAAAACAAAAAACTCAGGCCTGGAGAGGAGATCGGCACTAGATGGAGGAAGATTCTAGACATATGTGTGTGTATATTTACATGCCTTTCAAAGTCAAATATAAATGATTCAGGAATTACTATTTGAGTTGACTAATAAGTCAACCTGCACATATTGATTATTCACTTATTACGTGCTGTGGATGATACAAAGAAGTACAAATAATGCTCCCCTGAATCCAGAAAGCTTCCGCATTCATTTGGGGAGGCAAAAATTAATCAAGCCATTGAAAACCATCAAGTTCTAAATTGTGTGGCCTCGATTGTAGGTGCTGAGGTAGTCCAGAGAGAATGGTGAATGTGACCTGGAGTATTTGGGGAGTGTTCGTGGGGAAGGTAGGATGTGCGCTGGGCATTGAAGGACGAGTGGTGTGCAGTGATGCTGAGGAGGAAGGCAATGACGTCACACAACCTCCTTGCCGTCCTTTAACATGCCAGGCTCCTTCCTGACTTAGGTCCTTGCTCTGGCTGTTCTTTCAGCCTGGAACATTCTCTCCCACCCCATATCTGCTTAGTCGCTGCTCTACTGTCACCTGCTCTTGAAGGCCTACCCTGCTCAGCCTATTTGAAAGCAGAATCCACCTCTATGCTTCTGGTGCCCCTGCTTCTGCTCTAGCTTTCCCATCGATCTTATTAGTTTCCAAGACGCTATATCGTGCACGTTATAAAATAATGGTTGTTTATTTTCTGTCTTTTCCCACCAGAAGGTAAGTTTTGGTAGGGCAGAGATTTTTGTCTGTTTTGTTCCCTAGCATCTAGAAACTGGCTCACTGTAGGAAACCAGTAAATGTCTGCTGAATACATTAATAAAGCCACCCTTTCTTTTCTCCAGACAGAAATTGAGGTGAGGGACGGTCCATAGAAAAAATATGAATCAGATCACACCTATGAACTCCAGGCTTCTCTTTCATTTCTAAGGGAATAGCTATTAAAGTAGATGGCTCGGAGCTGGACTTCTTTCTTCTTTTCTGCTGGCCTGAAGATGCCCCATTTTGAAGTAGGGAATGAAGGAAAGAAACTAAACATTGTTCTGCAAATTAATGAGGTA
This sequence comes from Cabassous unicinctus, assembly GCA_029593785.1. NCBI lineage: Eukaryota > Metazoa > Chordata > Mammalia > Cingulata > Chlamyphoridae > Cabassous > Cabassous unicinctus. Next base: position 23,759 of record JAQZBX010021842.1, read on the forward strand.
CACTGATTCTGTTGAGAGAGGCACCTTGAAAATTACAAACAGTTAGGCAATGGTTTGTCTTCTTTTATCACCTTTCTAGATTTAGATGGTCCTGGTGAACTGCATTCCCTCTGTGGGTCAGCTTGGTGTTAACCCCCCTCTGGATGCCCAGGTTGCCCAAATTTATATGTTATCCTGATATCTCTGCTTGGATGCCTTTTAGACACATCAAACTTAAATTGCCTTAATTGTCCTCTCCTCCTCCGTCATCAGAACTGACCTCAGCCTTACCCTCAGTCTTCACCATCTCTGTAAGTGGGGTCATCCCATGCATAGCTTCTCAAGTCTCAAACCTTCCATCCACCTTTGATTACTCTTTTTCCATCACTTCTCACATCTCATTCACTAGCAAGTCCTATAAGCTGTTCCTCCAAAATATATTATATCCCAACACTGTCACTGTCCATCTCTTCCACCAACACCATAGTCCAAGCACTGCCATTTCCCCTCTGGACTGGCTCAAAAGACTCCAGTTGATCTTGAGTTTCCTTCCTTGTCTCTAAGAATCTGTTCTCCAAGATCTCTGAGAAGCTCTTGCAAAGATGTAAATCAGATCATGCACCCTCCTGCTTAAACGCCTATAATGTTTTCCTGTTGTACTTACAATTAAATCTAAACTCCTTACCACACCTGGGCTCGCTGCCTGGTCTGGCTCCTGCCTGCCCCTCCATCTCATCACATATTGACCACCTCTTCTTTCCTTGAATATACTGATATTTTGCACTTGCTTTTCCCTCTATCTGGAATGTGCTGCCTGCAGAGCATAGCTGACCTCTGCTCATGATTCAGATTACCTACTCGAAAAGCCTTTCCTGACCACCCTGAATAATACTTTCCCATCCCCCAGTAAGATTCCTTTTATAAGCAGTATCAGGAATCATCTTGATTACGTGTCTTTCTCTCTGTTGCAGTCAGGTCCCAGCAGAAAACAGCCCATTCAAATGGGGGTAATTAGGGTAAGGTAAATAAAGGGGCAGGGACATAGGCAGAGTAAAGGGAAAATAAAAAGGGGTGGTGGGGCAGCCCCTTCCTTTGCCTGAAGGGGCATGGGCAGGGAGCAGCTGCTGGAACCTGGAGAGACTAGCTATAGTTATAGGAAGTGCCATCTGCCAGGAACGTGACCCAGTAAGGAGGGATTTGGGGAAACAAACACTCAGATCTCATTTTCTTCCCTCCATCCTATCTTCTGCTAATGCTTCTTATTGGCCTAACCCAACAAGAAGTTTAAAGGCAAAGTTGCCATTTGATGCGGTCCATAAAAGTCAGTCTCGCAAGACAGAGTAAACTTGAAAAGAGTGGAGAGAGGATCTGGAGGAACAAACAGAAATATCCAGCACACATCTATTACAATGTAAACTTCAAGAGAGGAGCAACTGACCCCGAATTCAAGGAGAGTTCCTGGCACATATGGGTGTTGTCTTAGTTTGCCAGAGCTGCGATGACAAATACCACCAATAGGTTGACTTAAACAACAAGAATTTACTGGCTCACAGTTTTAGAAGGCAAAGTACCAAATCAAAGCATCGACAAGGCCACGCTTTCTCCTGGAGTTTGTAGTGTTCTGGTGATGGCTTGCTGTACTCCTTGGGGTTCTTCGAGTTGCATCTCTGCCTCCATCACATGGTAATGTCCTTGGTCTCCTCCTGTGGCTTTCTCTGACTTCTGGCTTCTATGTCTTCTGGCTTCTCCAGGTTTCTAGCTTCTTTTGCTTTCTGGCTTCTGACTGTTTCTGATGTGGCTCAGTGGTTGAGTACCGGCTTCCCACATTCAGGGTCCTGGGGTCAATCCCCAGTTCCCAGGACCTCAAAAAAAATTTTTTTTTGGGAGAATAAATAGGTGAGTCTCCAGTTTACACTGATAGGGGTGAGGGTGGGGGTCTTGAGTGGACTCACCTTGGAAAGCCCATGCCCCACCCCATACTGTGCAGTTGGGAGCCTCCCCATTTGAGTTCCCTGCAGAAGCACTGGTCACAGTATTGTTAACTATCTTATTCAGACTTGGAGAAATATCCCTTGGATTTGGGTATGTGAGGGGATTGATTTATGGATTGAGACCAGTATCTGAGAGGAAAGGTTGAGGTTTCCCAGGAAAAGTTATGAGAGAGGGGGAAAGAGAGAAAGGAGAGAGAGAGAGAGAGAAAGAGAGAGAGAGAGAGATGGAACCACCCTTCTAGGAAGGGGAGGTAAATTTTTAATGAGTACCTTCTTGCCTTCTTGTTCAAGGCTTAAGTCTGGGCACTTCATATATATAATTTCATTATTCCTCGCAGCAATATTAAATGATGTATTATTGTTTCCTTTCTACAGATAGGTAAACTGAGTTGCCCAAAGTCACATGACTGAGAAGTAATGGAACCAGCTCCTACCCTCAGTCTTGCACATCTCAAATCCATTCTTCCCACTGCTAGAGAGAATTAGCATGAAAGGTTGCTGGGAACCTAATTGTAACATGCAGTTTTTCTTTCCTTTCCCTTTGACTTGACTTTTTTTTTCTTTTTTTGCCACAGTGGGTCCTGCCCTGAACTGGCTTCCAGGTGTGAATGAAGGTTTGATGGGTCCATAGAGCTCAGAAGGGACAGGAGCAAGAGAGGGTCTATTGTCCATGAGTAGAGAAGGGAATTGATTCATGTGTCCTTCATCCTCTCTAATTTGGAGAGCAGCAAATCTGTTTCAGTTTAAGAAAAGTCTTTTTTTTAAAGAAGAGATAGTTTATGTGAACAATATTTTCCTAACCCAATTATGTGAAGGATGATTAGGAAGCAATATGGATAATGTACTGGTGGGTAATCAGGAGTGAATACTGCATAAGTTGATATAATGATCATCACTTTTTGAATTGCAAAAATGAGACAGGATCAAACTTTCTCAGAGGAAACAGAAATATTGTATGACGCTTTTGCAATCAGAGAGCATCTTTTGTGTAAAGGAAATTTAGGGTTGGGGAAGGAAAGAAATATGCTGGTTTAAGATCTTTATTTATGGATAAAAATAAAGAAGCATGACAGGAATAATTGTTGGGAGAAAGTTTAGATTTGTGCAGAAGGGGATATAAAGCCCTCCTCCAGCTACACTTGAACTATATCATGTTGCTTGTGGACTGACCACATCCACTGCGCATGAGGAAAAGCAAGCCAACCCATGGATCATAGCACTTCTGTCTCATCCTCAATCACATTGAGGTCTATGAGGTTTAGAGAAGACTCTTAGAGAAGATTCCATTGCCACGATAATGGAGCTATATCTTCACTATGTCTTTTGTAGTTGTGGTAGACATTGCTAATGCACATCAGTATTTCCAGTTCTCCCCTTCTTGGACAGACGAAGCCTTTCTGCTCCTGCATTAGTTGCATGGAGCCATGTGATTAGTTTCAACCAAAGGGCAAGGAATAAAAATAGCATATGTCACTTCTGGGGAAAACATTTAAGAGCTGGTGTGTGATTTTCCATTTTTTCTTCTCCTTCCATGGTGAATTACAAAGCATCATGTTGAGATGGAGGTGCCAAGGATTGAAGCCTGGAATGGTGAGTCATCACATGGAGGACAGATGTTCTCAAGAGCCACCTGGATCTGCAGTGAATTTGGTGTGAGCAAAAAGTGACCTTCTGTTGTATTGAGGCCCTGAGAATTTTGATGATATTTATTACTACAGCCTAACCTAGCCTATCTGGACTAACATACTAGGGGGTAGAAACACACATGCACTCACAGATTAAGTCAAGAAGATTATGCAAACTAGGCCGTTTGTTCTGGTTCTATCTTCCAATTCAAAGTACATAGAGAATGAGGGTTCACGGATGACTCCTCTCTTCTAGTCAGTCTGCCTTCTCCAACCAGCTACTCAACCAGGGCATATATAATCATGGCTCTTAGGGACAGCTCATGTGGTTGCTCCTCAGGTGATTTTTGGTCATATCCAAAACCTCTCTTCTCTGTTCCAACTCCCCTTGCCCAAAGTCTGGCAGCTTCTCCTTCCCAGCCTCTGTGGTGCACTGTCAATCATTCTGTTTCGCTCTGAGGACAGGGCGAACGTACCGAGGATTCCTGTGTGAGAATCATCTTTGGGACAGTGGACTTTCCTCCTGCAGATAGCTTCCTTTTTTACCAGGGATCCTAAGAGTTATGAGGCTCAAAGAACCCAGTATTCTTCTTTGCTTCTCCTCACTTTGGTCTCACACCTTGTGTCAGAAAGAGGTGTTTATATATAAGAGGAGAGGCAGCAAGAAGAGGGAGACAGACCACCTTTCCTGCCATATGAAGAGACAAGAAAATGAAGCTCATCTCTGCCAGGACTCTGTCGCTGCCTTGAAAATGTTGATGATGACTTTTCATTTATATGGTCTTTTTTTAGTTTCTGCCCTAAACTGAACATAGTGTCAGGGGAACTATTAATGGCTGCTGTTCAGGGACATGTGACTTGGTATTTATATATTGCCTGCCCACTTCATAACGTGCTAATGAATGTTTGCAAAGCTCTTTGAAATCCTCTGGTGAAAGGTGCAACGTTAAGTGAAAAATATTATTATTATTATTAGAAATAATAGACAGCTTTGAATGATCGGCCATAAGGATAATTGACATAGCATTAAAAGAAGCACCAGAAATCATCCCGACAAATTCAGCTCTTCCTGCCCCATCAGCCTCCACGTGACATATATTACACTGTTTCCCTGACACCCATTCTAATAACCATATAATTCACACATTAAATCACCACTTCCAGGGAAAGGTTGAGTTCACTCGGTTGTGACACTGAGAGGGTATTAAGTGTTGGAAGTGCTCTTAGCTGGAAAGACCAGATCCAGCCACTGAATGACCACCATGTTTAAAAGAGTTTGAGAGAAGAATGGGTCAGAAACACCTTGAAAACCCAGAAGGAATTTTAAAACGGGTGTGAGATTGGAAAGCCATGAACACAATAAAAAACTAAAGTGAGATGGGTCCATACATAGCAGTATTCTTTATTTTATTGTATAAGCTCTCTGGTTTAAAAAATAGTGGCAGTAAAAATGGATGGTTTTCTAACTCCTTTAACTTGGAGTTGTTTAATATTTCTCGGTCTTCTGCCTAAAATTCATTCTCATCAGGCCTGGGAAACAGGGTACAACTTAACTGACAGTGCTGGTTGGATAGCATTAGCCACCTGAAGTACACTGCTAAGAACTGGGTGGGGGAGTGAGGGTGGACATATTTGGACTCAGCAGGAAAGGGTGTTATGATCCACTAGCAATGTCTGCCATGGGAGAGCAAGGAAGAGGGGTGGCACATGTGTGGGCTAGATCTGACCATGGAGTTGAGTCCAGGTGTGAGGATGGCTGAAAAGGACATCTTGGACTTAGTTCAAGGCTTTTTTTGCCTTTGATTTACAACCAAAGCTGCTAAAAAGCAGTTGTCTTAGTTTGCCAGGGCTGTGATGACACACAGTGGTTGCTTAAATAACAGAACTTTATTTGCTCACAGTCTGGAGGCTAGAAATCCACAATCAAGCTATCAGCAGGCCATGCCTTTTTCAAAGTCCAAAGTGTTTAGATTATGGCTTGCTGGCAATTAATCTCTGCCCCCACCAGACCATGATCTGTCTCCTTCTGTCTCCTCCTCACTCCTACTACCATGTCCAACTTTCCTTTGTTTATAAGGTCTCCAGTCATAAGGGATTAAGGCACAGCCTGATTCAGTTTACCCTCATCCCAGTAGGATCTTTGAAGATCCTATTTACAAATGATCCCACACCCATGGGACCAGGGTTTAGGACTTGAACATGTCTTCATGGGGGACATGATTCAATCCCCAAGATTGGGTCTAAAGGATTTACGTGTTGTAAGGGTATAGATGGAAGGAAATGGCTTCTCTCTGTGGAGGACCACAGAGAGTTTGGTGGCCTTCGCAGCCTGTGAGGAGGAGGATGATCCCAGATCACTCAGAGGCCGAAGTAATGTGGAACTGTTATCTTTTTTTCCCCCAGCATCCAAAATCATTTTAATAACAGAGCAGGACCTGGGATTAGTTTTTGTAGCCCCGGCAAGCCCGTTGACCTGTGGCGTGCTGGAACTACTGGCCCTTGGAGCAGCCCTAAGGATTGGTATGGCTGTGTGAGGCACCCAGGGCTTTGCTGAAATACCTGTCAACTTCCTGGCCCTTGCCGGAACCAGAAAGCTGGCCGGTGCCGCAGCCCTACGGTGAACCCAGAGCCAGCTGGTTCAAGGTGAGGGTGAGGCTCTGGCTTGGCTACTCACACGCAGCACATACACCTTCACTATGGACGCCACCTGAGCATCACGTCATCCATTATGGCCCCCACAATCACAGCCGTTTTGTTTTCGCGGCCAGGAAACTTCATCTTCTGCACTATTGGGGAAAGGGACTGGGGTGGTTGGTTGGTGTGGCTCAAGAACGAACTCTTCTGCCCTCCGTAACTAAACGTAGAGTTTGTCTGTCTGGCCAGCAACTGTGCAGCTTGAACAGCAGCCTTAGGTAGATCTTAGGTAAGATGTCCTGGTTCCTGGACTTTTCATTCCTTGTTGTGGTGGATGTTGACTCCCAGGATGGCACCTCCCGCTATGCCAGGTCTGGAAAGAAGATGGGACTGTTACCTTTTATGCCCCCAGCCGCATTCGCACCCAGAAACAGCTTATACTGCCAAGGACGTAATTCTGCCGCTCTGCAAGGCGCATCTCTGAAGCCTAATGTCTGGGGCCTCCCCTGCGGAGTCCAGAAATTTTGCATTTATGTACACTTAGGAGCTTTGGGTGAGCAGACCTGGCCATGGCTCACCACAATGAGCCACATCGTGTCGTGCCACTGAGTGGTTCTCAGAGCGGCATCCTGCGATCTGCAAACCTCCTTTGTATGCTAAGCTGCTTCTTCAGTCTTATACTGCATTATGAAGGTGTTCTTATTTTTTTCTAGAAATTAAAAGTTTCCTGATTTCCACTGTTTTTTTTTTTTTTTTTCCTAAGGAGGTACCAGGAATGGAACTCAGGACCTCTTACATGGAAGCAGGCTGAGCTACATCGCTTCCCCTTCATTTGGTTTTAAAAACCACAATTGTTAAAAAGTTTCTGTTCAAGGTAGTGAAAAAGTTTTGGTAATCGTTGGTGGTGATGGTAGCACAACATTGTAAATGTAATTAATACTACTGAATTTTACACTTAAAAATGGTTAAAAATAGCAAATTTTATGTGAAATATATGTTACTACAGTAAAAAAAATTGTGATTGCGCTAAAATTATTTTATCAGTAGACAAGGGGTAGGTGGGGCAAGGGATCTTTTGCTCAATAAATCATCATCACCATAGCTAACATTTATTGAGCATTTACTATGCATGAAACATGGTTCTAAATATTTGCTTTCATTACCTCATTTAATCCTTTCAACAGCCAAATTATAGTCATTCAACTTACAGGTAAGGATACTGAGAGGTTACTTTTGCAAGATCACACAAAAAGTGGGGATGATCTGAAGAGAGGCATTTGCGTGTGTGGGGGCTCAGTCCAAAGATACCACTTGGCACTTATTGTAAGCCCTGCAGGGAAGCGACCAGCCCAAGGCACACTTAGAATGTGATGTATTAAGTGCCTTTGGTCCTAAGCATTGGGCTTTATCTGCAATTCTAGGGCAAGAAGAAAAGTTCTGGTATATTTCTGCATAGACTTCAGATGTGCATTTTAACTCTTTATTTGTAGCCAAACCACCCTTACCTTCACACTAAACAAAGAGCACAAGATAAGAACTAAAATCAGAGGCAAAAAGTAAATAAGCAAAGGATAAAATGAAACAAATACAAGGCAAAATATCTTATTTAGTACAAATATCATAAACTTAGCACCCCTTCAAAAAAATAATAGCTTATTATATAACAGATACTCTTCTAAGTGCTTCAAATGGATTATCCGAGGCACACAGAGATAAAGTGTACTTGGGCACATAAGAATGCACCAGTAGGGAAGCGGCTGTGGCTCAATTGGTTGGGCTCCTGTTTACCATATGGGAGGCCCGGGGTTCAATTCCCAGGGCCTCCTGGTGAAGGCAAGTCGGCCCGCGCGGCGTGGTGAGCCGACGCAGCAAAATGACTCAACAAAGGGAGACAAGCAGACCCAGAAAAACGCCAAAAGCAAATGGACACAGCGAGCACAAGCAGCAAGGGGGAATAAATAAATAAATAAAAATAAAATCTTTAAAAAAAAAAAAAAAA
>JAQZBX010021843.1:0-31993 GCA_029593785.1 Cabassous unicinctus
TTTGACAGACTTGCCTTTCAGCCTAACAGAATTTGGGGATCTGCTTTATTAATTTTCCCCTTGACATTAGAAGGCATAGGTGTTAGTATCTGTGCCATATATTTTTATTGAGGTTTCTGCCTCCAGACGTGCCATTCAATTGCTATTCAGGGATTTTCATGGAAGAGACGGTTGTAGAATGTTTAAAAGTGGATTTTTTGAGGGACAGAATGTGATGCCATAAATCAGAGAAGCCATCAATTCCTAGATAAGACAAGCACCCTTAAATGCATCATAAAATGCACTTGCACATCTCTAAGCATGATAGGTTTCTGTACTAAATCTATTCCTGCTAAGTATCAGTAAACTCAAAGAGACTTATTTTTGATCCTGAAAACCCTGACTTGGCTCTTTGCATTCTTTACTATTACCCTATATAACTCTTTGTAACCTGTTGGGCAGTGTAAACACTACTCTAAAAACCCTGCAGACACCCAGCATCAGCTTCCCAGTCTGTAAGCTCCTTAATGAAATGCTACTATTTTACTATATGGAGAGGCTTGCTTCATTTTCTGATCTTAAATGCCCATGAAACTTTGGCAGGACATATTGTCATTGCCAGACAAACCCCTAAGGCACACCACTATCTGTGTATATGTTTGCTGTTTTTTCTTCTGCAACTACACAAGCTCTCCTGAGGGCAAAACATTCAGCTTGCTGAGATGACATATCATTAGGTAAGGGATTTCCTTCTATTATTTCATGATTATAAATATTAGTATATCCAAAATGATAGATTCTTGAGTTCTCTTTACGGTAGCAACCATCTGTATTCCAGATAACATCTGTATTATCATTTGAGGTTTCTTGTAAATCCATTAAAAGTGTTAACAATTGGTCAGTTAAGCCATGCAGTTATGAGGAGTTTCTTCAGAAATACCAAGAAGTGAAATATCAGGATTAAGGTTGTGAAGATGAACAAAGGAGATATTGGGAAGGGAAAGTAAGAGAATTTGAAAAAAAGTTAACCAGTTGGTAGAAAGGATTTCAACAAATGAGAGGCAAAAATAGTTAATGAAGATCCCATAATTAATTCTTCAAATGATTCTAGAAGATTTGATGTGGCAGCAGTGGACCTCATACAAGGGAGGACCATTGGCTAAGGCATCTAACTGCTGGCTATAATATCTTAGAGGTCTATGTTGGTCTCTATGCTTTCGTGTAAGCAAACCGAAGACATTTCCTTCTTGTTCATAGACAAGGAGTAAAAATGGTAATTTGTAAATAGGTTGCCCAGGGCAGGATTTCCAGCGAACTAGGTTTTATTTCATTGAAGGAACACTGACTAATTTCACACCATTGAAGGGGCTCAATTAGGATAGATTAAAGGTGGCATATAAAGCTTGAGCCATCAAAGAAATATTAGGAAGCCAATTTTTATGACATCCTTAAAAACCTAAAAATCCTCTTATTTGACATTTGGTCTTGAGATAGGGAAAGTTTGAATGCTTTGAATTCAGTCAAGGTCTAGGAGGAGGCTCTGTAGGCAGAGATAGATGAAGCAGAAAGAATGTGGCCCATATCAGTTGAGGTGTGCACCTTAAAAGGGTTGAAATAGTATCCAAAAGAGGGTGATGGTTAAATTTCACTTCTTCACCTGAAAGGTTAGGTATATGCATGGGAATTGATTACTTAGCTTGGTCTGTTGAATATGGTTCAAGGAGTGCCAAATTAATTTCCACCTTTTAAGAGAAAGATAAGTGTGCTTAGAATAATCAAAGGAAACTCTTCCAGGAAAGTAAATTAGGGCAGAGGTGGTAGTGAAAATTGATTAGTGTCTTATAAATGTCCTAAGTGAAAGGGAATTGGGAGTATTAAAGGCAGTCATGGGTTTGTTGGAAATTCCCATCATTTGAATGGTTTCTGTACTCTGGGGAGGAGGATTAATGACGGTGGTGAGATTTAAGCAGAGAAGGTGGTCCCAGTATCTTTTAGAGCCCATACATCCTTATTTCCAATTATTAGATTTATTTCACCTAAAGATGTGGACAATTGAAACAATTCTGTCACATACATGGAGCAATCCTAGCAAATGCCTTGAAAGCCACCTTGCTCTTTTAGTGGACAAAGTGCAGTACTAGAACAATCCAGTATAGCTTAAATATTAAAGCATTGTACCATATCTTATAATGTTAGTAAAATTTATGTACCTCTTGCTCAGATATCAGGAGGCAGGCAGAGCTACAGATTTAACATTAACCACACTTAGCTACACCTTACAAGGTATAATAATGCACTTCCTCACTCATTATCTTTACTTGCATCTGTCTCTTCACATCTGTCATTGTATATACCTTCATGTCCTTACCACCCCCATCCTTATCACCCCAAGATTACCTGACTCCAGGTACCATGCATATTTTAAGATTAACTGAGAAACAAAAAAAAAACTAATTTTTCCAGACCTGTGTTAGAAATGTCACGCTAATGATTAACTTTCTTTTTTCAACTAGTGCAAAAGCTGTGAGAAAAGCCCTTAACAGGGAGGCTGATTTGAGATTATACATCTCCAGTATCCCACCAGTGAATAAAGCCTTGTTTCCTTCCTAGCCTAGTTGGTGTGTCTGTCTGTTCTGGCATTCAGTTGCCATTCAGGTATTTTCATGGAAGAGAGGTTTGTAGAATGTAAAAGTGCAGAATGCATGCTGAGGACCACCCTCTCCCTCTTCATTATGGCACCCATCATCCTTATGAGAATGCCTCTGCTCAGTGAATTCCTTGGTCCCTGAGGTAAGACACCCATGTATCCTGGCTCTGTGGCCTCTGGAGTGCTTTACTCCAAGAGTCAGCTGGGAGGTTCTTGCTTCAGGCATCTAAGGTTCCTAAAGGCAGGGAGCATGAAGGAAAACAGATTCTTGTCTGTGTTTGTTGTGTGTGTATGTTTGTGTTAGTCTCATTATTCCCAGCAGAAACTCAGCTCCTGACAAAAGTGTAAGTGGCATTTTGCCATGCTTGGTTTTTAGGCCTGAAATGAGTTGGGAAAGGAGAAGCCCCTGGCATAAGGAAGTGTTGCTGAGCTTGGTTGCCTAGGCCTGGTTTCTGAATTTTAAGTAGAACGGGATATAACCAGAATTTGGAAGTGAAGGGAAAAAGAAACCACTTGGCTGTCTCAATAAAAATTGAGAACAATTTGGTTATGAACCTGTCAGAGAAAAACAGTGCTCACTGGACGCAGACCCTGACAATTGCAGGCAGAAAGTTTATTGGGAAGCTCTCCCAATGGTGTGGTTTCTGAAGAATAGACTTTAGCCACCTCCTGCTGGCATGGTGGGGATCTTAAAAGAGACCTCAGCCTGAACCTGTAGGCTGGATATGACTTTATAGAGTACATCAATTGGTGGAAAACCAAGTAAAGCCTGGGTCCAAATGGCCACGGGGAGTTGGGCTAGGTGCCTTGGAATATGGGAGGGGTTGTTGGAGCTTGGGCCAGGAGAGGGTGATGGCCCTTATCTTCTCCATTTTGTTTATTCTTGGGAGGGGATGAGCTTCCTCATAGGTGATGGCTTGATCAATTGGTCAGGTGAGTTATGGCTAGAGGCTCTTTCTTCAATTTATGTCACAGAGGTATTGAGTCATGGTCTTATGACCTCTTAATCATTGCAAACCTCATAAGGGGGAACTTCTAACATCTCTAACTCTTTGATTATATATATATATATATATATATATATATATATGGTGAAGGACCTAAGAATGGGAATACTGGGCAGAACAGAAGGGTGAGGGGATTTGGGATATCGACTCAGTCTACTTCCTGCAGTTATGAGACAGCAAAGTGTTCCCTTCTGTTCTGTCCACTGGTTTTTGATTTCTGGTCCTGAATAGGTGGGTATTGGTCTTCATGTAGGAAGAAGATGTTGTCCTTATATTCGTGAGCTGTTGATTGTACAATTCAGCATGTGACTAGGACAAGAAGCTTTAAGAGACAAAGGAATCAAAAGGAAGCAACAATAATAACATTGGTGGTGTTATAATGGGTAAAAGGATTGATTTTAGGGGTGAGTAAAAGTAAGAGAGAAATGAGGATAATCAAGATTGTTTTCCATAGCTGCTGTCTCAGGCTCTCTGAATGATGTCTATGTTTCCTTTAAAATTTTAAGATTTTCTTCTACCTGCCCATGAAATTTAGGATGGGCTGTGAGAAGGAATAATATGATTGTATACTCAACATTGAACATAGATGGTTGACAGTGAAATTACATAATTTGGTGGGCTTACATATATAGATTTTTAGCAGGACTAGGACACTTTATATTACTAACTGGTTTCTTAACAGTGTTTTTGAGTGATTTTTTATTTTTCATGGATTTAAGATTCCCAGCCAGAGGGCTGCATAGGCTTATGGTTAAAATGGTATTATTTTCTCCCACTTTGTAAAGTTTGAGGCATAGGCAACAACAAATTATTATTACTTCCCCCTTTTGGACTGTGGGGCAGCTGCACTTTAACTTTTGATTTTAGTGCCTTCATTGGTTCTGCTGTTAGCATCTTAACTGTCACTATGTCTACAGCCCACAGTGCTGAATTACAAGAGTTTCAGTGTAGTGTCTGCAGCACTGAAAGCAGACCTTGCCCCTTCGAAGAGCAAGAGGGGACCGATGTCACAATCATTGGAGTGAGCACGAAGAACACTTGTGGGTTTTGTTCATGAGCTGCTGATGAGTGACAGGCAGTTGGAACTGCTGGGCCAGGCACCAGAAAGTCTGGTATCCACGATACTCACATTTTCAGTGGAGCCACTCTGCTGCTTTTGGGTCTCAATGGTAAGGCTCTGGTACTTCATGAGGGCTTCTGCCTCAACCGTGCCAAGAGAGATATTAGAGGAGGGGGCAGGGACATGACAAACAGTTATCTGTCACTGCTGGCAGGCATCCCAGATGTTCTTCCACAGATCTTTCTTCCCCACAGAAGGCAGCCCACAACAGTTCATTGTTCCTGTCTTGTAATTTGGCTTCTTCTCATAATTGTGACTAAAGTTCTGCCACAACCTCCACCCAAAGCCAATATTGGTACTAGCTACATTCAATTTACAGGGTTAGTTAAGGTTCACCACCCCTCTTACTGCTTAAACTTGTGTTATTTCCCTCTTTATTCTTTTTCTAAAAGGCAGCCTGCTGAGGGGTTTTCTCATTCCCATGCACAGCCTTTTCTGATTAACACATATAATGATTTTAATATCTGAGCTAAATGAGCGATGAAGGTTTTTCAGTATTCCAAGAATATTATAAACTCTAATAATATGAAAAAAACATAGCACTTTGTCAATTACAGCAGAGGATACAGTTTTGGTTTTACTTAAACAACTACATTTAAGAATTTGATAGACAAACAGGACTTTGTAGCTTGTCCCAATTGTTTGCCAATCTCAGGATCTTAAGATAAGATACAATTGTCTCTGATGCTTCTTTTAATTCTGAATAAGGATTAGTGGTTAATATAATATAACCAATACGATTACAGCCACAGGCTTTCCCAAACAGCGAAAATATTTGTCACCAGGCCAGGACAGATGGTTGGGCTATGTACACAGCCTTAGGGAAGCTTCAAATCCACCATTCGCCTCTCACAAGAAGGTGAATGCAGGCTGGATTGATTTGCCTGAAGATATACTAAAGAAGGCCTAAGCAAATTTTAAAACAAAGTGATAGTGACATAACCAGATATCAATTTTGCAACAGTCTTGAAATATTTGGGTCTGCTGCAGACATCAGGGGTGTTACTTCAATTCATGATAATCTACTGTTATGCACCAACTCTGGCATCCCTCAATGGCCACTCTTTTTCTGAAGCCATAGAGCTGTTTTTTCAGTGGAGGAGGTGCAAATGAGCTAAAGCATTCATCTCTTGATTTTAGGCAGATAGGTTGTTTATGTGACACATATCCTTTTGAAAAAGAAATAATTAAAAACATGATTAACAACACTATACTTTATCTAATGTTATGCCAAAACATTTTTAAATTTTCAGGAATTTTAGTACTCTTTAAATATTCATGAACATTTTACTGATACTACTTTGTTTAATAGAAGTTTAAAGAAACCCCTTTTATTTCATAACACTTTTGAATGCCTCCCATTCAACTTATAATATATCAAATGAGCTCAACTATTCTATTATTTCACTTTTTCCCAAGGTGAAAGATATTTTTCTGGGTTTGACACTGAGAAGACAGGTTTGAACATTATATTCTTTTAGAAGTGATAAGATTTATTTTTCTTAAACAGCCAATAAAATTATAAGGTTACATTATAAGAAGCTATTCTGATAAAAGATATATTTTCTTTTATATACTGATTAGTCAGGAGAAAGACTTTTTGTAATCTTTTCCTGAAACAGACCACTGATTTGGAGAATTTTGTTATTTTAACAGAGAAAGAACAATATTTTAACTTTGCATCAGTATACTATTTGATATTACAGCATTTAAAACTTCATAGATAGACCTAATAAATTTTACTCAACAAAAAAATTTCTTTTTCATGAACCTTCTGCACTTCCTGTATTCATTCAGGTTTTGTTTTATCTTTTAACTTTTCTTTATAAACAGTCATTTCATTCTAGGATGAAATTACTGTCTTTTTCTTTAAAAATAAAAATGTATTCTATACACTTTACATATATAAGTTACTAGAATTTTATTGAGAACTAACTGAAAGCAAATTTCTTACACCATACAATTACCATGATTACATTAATTTACAGGTATTTTATTTTAACAGTACAGGAAAATGGAAAACCAGTTGTTAAGCATAGCATTAGGTAAAAGAAGTGTTTTTCATTGATAATGAGTGAAAGCAAGCACATAGCCACCAAATAAACAAATATCCTACTTAACTTTCAAAGTTGAATTAACTCCTGCATTCACAGCATGTTAGGTATAACCTGTGTTTTGAAGAGGACTTTAAGTGAAAACACATACATAGCAGCAAATAAAACACAAAACTTATTTAGGTTTTTAATGTGAATAAACCACTGCATTGGCTTAATATTATGTAAAAGCCATGTGTTGACATGTGAGTGAAAGCAAGTGCATAGTACCCAAACAGATAAAAATCTTACTTACCTTTCAAACGTGAAGTAAATTCTGTATTCACAAAGTGTTAGATGAAACCAGTGACTTGAAGTTAATTGTAAGTGAATACACATTGAAATCAGCCAATGAAACAAGTTAATTTTTTGGTTTTCAAACCAAAGAACTCACTGCATTCATCCAGCATTAGGAAAAAGCAGTGTTTTCAAGTAGATTGTAAGTGAAAACACGTGCAAAGCAGTATAAGAAACAAGAATGTTACTTAGATTTCAAAAGTGAAGAAAATGGAGCATTGGCATATTAAAAGCAGTGTTTTGACTTTCATTTATGTGAAAACAAGTGCAGAGCTGCAAATGTAATGAGTATATTGTTTAGTTTTGAAAACTGAAGAAACTTGTGCTTTGGCTAGTATTAGGTAAAAGCAGAGTTTTTACATTGATAATGAGTGAAAGCAAGCACATAACAGCCAAACAAATATCTCACTTAACTTTCAAATTTGAATTAACTCCTGCATTCACAGCATGAAAGGTAAAACAAGTGTTTTTAAGATGATTTTAAGTGAAAACAAATGCATAGCAGCCAGTAAAACACAACTCTTTCTTAGGTTTCTAAAGTGAAGAAACACGTGCATTTACTTAGCATTAGGTAAATACCTTGTGTTGACTTGTGAGTGAAAGTAAGTGCATACTAGCCAAACAGACAAGTATCTTACCTACCTTTCAATCTTGAAGTACCTACACCACTCACAGACAGTTAGGTGAAACCAGTTTTTGGAAGTTGATTGTAAGGGAATGCACAGGAAAAGTAGGCAATGAAACAAATTTCTTTTTTGGTTTTCTAAACCAAAACTCACGGCATTCAGCCAGTATTAGGAAAAAGCAGTGTTTTCAAGATTATTTTAAGTGAAAACATGTGCATAACAGTGTAAGAAACAAGAATCTAACTTAGATTCAAAAATGAAGAAACTGAAGCTTTGGCATACTAAAAGCAGTATTTTGACATTCAATATAAGTGAAAACAAGGGCATTACTGCCAGTGTAATGAGTATGCTGCTTAGTTTTTAAAAGTGAAGAAACCAATGCTTTGGCATAACATTAGAGTAAAGCAATGTTTTTACATTGGTAATGAGAGAAAGCACACGCAAAGCAGCCAAACAAACAAGTATTTTCCATAACTTTCAATGTTGAATTAACTGCTGCATTCACAGCATTTTAGGTAAAACCAGTATTTGAAGATGATTTTAATTGAAGACACATGCATAGCAGCCCGTAAAACACAAATCTTATTAAGTTTCTACAGTGAAGAAACCACTGCCTTGGCTTAGCATTAGGTAAAAGCTGTGTGTTAATATGTGAGTGAAAGCAACTGCATAGCAGCCATACAAACAAGAATTTTACTTGCCTTTCAAACTTGAAGTAACCACTGCATTCACAGAGAGTTATTTGAAACCAGTGTCTTGGAGATGAATGCAAGTGAATACACATGCAAAGCAGCTAATGAAATAAGTTTCATTTTTGGTGTTCTAAACCAAAGAACTCACTGCATTAAGCCAGCAAAATGGAAAAGTGGTGTTTCCAAGTTGCTTGTAGGTGAAAACACGTGCATAGCAATGTAAGAAACAAGAATTTTACTTAGATTTCAAAAGTGAAAAACTGCAGCTTTGGCATAGCAAAAGCAGTGTTTTGGCATTCATTGGAATTGAAAACAAGAGCAAAGCTGCTAATGTAATGAGTATATTTCTTAGTTATGAAAACAGAAGAAACCAGAATTTTGGCATAGTATTAATTAAAAGTACTGTTCTTACATTGATAATGAGTGAAAGCGAGCACAGAGCAGCCCAAAAAACAAGTATCTTACTGAACATTCAAGGTTGAATTAACTGGTTCATTCACAGCCTGTTATGGGAAATCAATGTTTTGAAGATGAATTTAAGTGAAAACACAAGCATAGAAGCAAATAAATGAAAAATATTATTTAGGATTTTAAAGTGAAGAAACCACTGCATTGGCTTAGCATTAGGTAAAATCCATGTATTCCCATGTGAGAGAAAGCAAGGACATAGCATCCAAACAAGAAATTTACTTACATTTCAAATTTGAAGTAACTACTGCATTCTCAGAGAGTTAGGAGAAACCAGTGCTTTGAAATTGATTTTATTTGAATACACATGCAAATCAGCCAATGAATCAAGTTTCCTTTTTGGTTTTCTGAAGCAAAGATCTCACTGCAATCAACCAGCATTCACGAAAAGCAATATTTCCTAAATGATTGTAATTGAAAACACATGTATAGCCTTGTAAGAAACAATAATCTTACTGAGAATTCCAAAGTGAGGAACTGGCAGTTTTGGCAGAGTAAAAGCTGTCATTGGTCATTCGTTGTAAGTGATAACAAGTGAATAGCTGCCAATGTAAGGAGTATATTCCTCAGATTTGAACACTGAAGAAACCAGTGTTTTGGCATATCATTAGGAAAAGCAGTGTTTTTACATTGATAATGAATGAAAGGAAGGACAAAGCACCCCAAAAAATTAGTATCTTACTTAACTTTCAAAGTTGAATTAACTGCTGCATTCACATTCTGTTATGTGAAGCCACTGTTTTGAACATGAATTTAAATGAAAACACAGGCAAAGCATCAAATAAAACACAAATCTTATTTAGTTTTGTAAAGTGAAGAAACCACTGCTTTAGTTTAGCCTTAGGTAAAAGCTGTTTGTTGACATGGGAATGAAAGCAATGGCATAGCAGCCAAACATACAAGAATCTTACATACCTTTCAAACTTAAAGTAACTACGGCATTCACAGAGAGTTACGTGAAACCAGGGTCTTGAAGTTGAGTGTAAATGAATACACGTGCAAATTAGCCAATTAAACAAGTTTCATTTTTGGTTTTCTGAAGCAAAGAACGTACTGCATTCTGCCACCATTTTGGAGAAGCAGTGTTTTCAAGTTGATTGTAATTGAAAACACATGTATAGCATTGTAAGAAACCAGAATCTTCCTTAGATTTCCAAAATGAGGAAACGGCAGCATTGACATAATAAAGCAGTGTATTGATATTCATTGTAAGTATAAACAACTGCATAGTTCCCAATGTAATGAGTGTATTGCATAGTTTTGAAAACTGAAGAAACCATTGTTTTGGCATAGTATTAGGGAAAACCAGAGTTTTTATATTGATAATGAGTGAAAGCAAGTGCACAGCAGCCAAAAAAAACAAGTATCTTACTTAATTTTCAAAGTTGAATTAACTGCTGCATTCACAGCCTGTTATGGGAAACCAGTGTTTTGAATATGAATTTAATTGAAAACACAGGCATAGCAGCAAATAAAAGACAAATATTATTCAGGATGTTAAAATGAAGAAACCACTGCATTGGCTTAGCATTAGGTAAAATCCTTGTGATGACATGTGAGTGAAAGCAAGGGCATAGCAGCAAAATAAACAAATACCTTGCTTACCTTTCAAACTTGAAGTAACTACTGCATTCACAGAGAGATATAGGAAACCTGTGCCTTGAAATTGATTTTAAGTGAATACACGTGCAAATCAGCCAATGAAATACATTTCCTTTTAAGTTTTCTGAAGTAAAGAACCCACTGCATTCAACCAGCATTCAGGAAGAGTGTTTTCAAGGGGATTGTATTTGAAAACACATGCTTAGCAGTGTAAGAAATAAGAATCTTTCTTAGGTTTCAAAAGTGAGGAACCGGCAGCTTTGGCAGAGTAAAAGCATTGTTTGGACGTTCATTGTAAGTGATAACAAGTTAATAGCTGCCAATTTATGGAGTATATTGCTTAGTTTTGAAAACTGAAGAAACCAGTGTTTTGGCATAGTATTAAGGAAAAGCAGTGTTTTTACCCTGATAATGAGTGAGAGCAAGTGCACAGCAGCCAAGTAACTGTCTTACTTATCTTTCAAAGTTGAATTAACTGCTGCATTCAGAGCCTGTTATGGGAAACCAGTGTTTTGAAGATGAATTTAAGTGAAAACACAAGCATAGCAGCAAATGAAGGAGAAATCGTTTTTAGGATTGTAAAGTGAAGAAACCACAGCATTGGCTTAGCATTATGTAAAATCCATGTGCTGCCATGAGAGTGAAAGCACAGACACAGCATCCAAAAAAACAAGAAGCTTATTTACCTTTCAAACTTGAAGTAACTTCTGCATTCAAAGAGATTTATGGGAAACCAGTGCCTTGAAATTGATTTTACTTGAATACACATGCAAATCAACCAATGAAACAAGTTTCCTTTTGGTTTTCTGAAGCAAAGAACTGACCGCATTCAACCAGCGCTCATGAAAAGCAATGTTTTCAAGTTGATTGTAATTGAAAACACATATATAACCTTGTAAGAAACAAGAAT
The DNA here is from genome assembly GCA_029593785.1 of Cabassous unicinctus. NCBI lineage: Eukaryota > Metazoa > Chordata > Mammalia > Cingulata > Chlamyphoridae > Cabassous > Cabassous unicinctus. Next base: position 11,442 of record JAQZBX010021843.1, read on the forward strand.
CTTACTTACATTTCCAAACTGAGGAACCAGCAGCTTTTTCATAGTAAAAGCAGTGTTCTGACATTCATTGTAATTGAAAACAAGTGCATAGCTGCCAATATAATGAGAATATTTCTTAGTTTTGAAAATGGAAGAAACTAGAATTTTGGCATGGTATTGGGTAAAACGAGTGATTTTACATTGATAATGAGTGAAAGCAAGCCAGGAGCAGCCAAACAAACAAGTATCTTACTTAACTTTCAAAGTTGAATTTACTGGTGCATTCACAGCCTGTTATGGGGAACCAGTGTTTTGAAGATGAATTTAAGTGAAAACACAAGCATAGAAGCAAATAAAGAAAAATCTTATTTAAGATTGTAAAGTGAAGAAGCCAATGCATTGGCTTAGCATTAGGCAAAATCCGTGTGTTCCCATGTGAGTGAAAGCAAGGACATAGCAGCCAAAAAACAAGAATTTTACTTATCTTTCTTATTTGAAGTAACTACTGCATTCACAGGGAGTTAGGGCAATCTAGTGCCTGGAAATTGATTTTATGTGAATACACATGCAAATCAGCCAATGAAACAAGTTTCATTTTTGGTTTTCTCAGCAAAGAACTCACTGCATTCAAGCAGCGTTCACCAAAAGCAATATTTTCAACACGAGTGTAATTGTAAACACATGTATAGCCTTGTAAGAAACAAGAATCTTACTGAGATTTCCAAAGTGAGGAACCAGCAGTTTTGGCAGAGTAAAAGCTGTCATTGGTCATTCATTGTAAGTGATAACAAGTGAATAGCTGCTAATGTAAGGAGTATATTCCTCAGATTTGAACACTGATGAAACCAGGATTTTGGCATAACGTTAGGAAAAGCAGTGTTTTTCCATTGATAATGAATGAAAGGAAGTGCAAAACACCCAAAGAAATAAGTATTTTACTTAACATTCAAAGTTGAATTAACTGCTGCATTCACAACCTTTTATGTGAAAGCACTGTTTTGAACATGAATTTAAATGAAAACACAGGCATTGCATCAAATAAAACACAAAATTATTTAGTTTTGTAATGTGAAGAAACCACTGTATTTCCATAGCCTTAGGTAAAAGATGTCTGTTGACATGGGAGTGAAAGCAACGGCATAGCAGCCAAACATACAAGAATCTTACATACCTTTCAAACTTAAAGTAACTACCGCATTCACAGAGAGTTACATGAAACCAGGGTCTTGAAGTTGATTGTAAATGAATACACATGCAAATCAGCCAAATAACAAGTTTCCTTTTTGGTTTTCTGAATCAAAGAACTCACTGCATTCAGCCACCATTATGGAAAAGCATTGTTTTCAATTTGATTGTAATTGAAAACACATGTATAGCATTGTAAGAAACAAAAATCTCACATAGATTTCCAAAGTGAGGAACTGGCAGCTTTGGCATAGTAAAAGCAATGTTTGACATTCATTGTAATGAAAACAAGTGCATAGCTGTCAATGTAATGAGTATATTGCTGATTTTTGAAAACTGAAGAAACCAGTGTTTCGGCATAGTATTAGGTAAAACCAGTATTTCTACATTAATAATGAGTGAAGGGAAGTGCATAGCATCCAAACAAAAAAGTATCTTACTTAACTTTCAAAGTTGAGTTAACTGCTGCATTCACAGCCTGCTAAGTGAAACCAGTGTTTTGAGCATGAATTTAAATGAAAACGCTGGCTTCGCATCAAATAATACACAAATTTCCTTTAGTTTTGTAAAGTGAAGCAACGACTGCCTTGGCTTAGCCTTAGGTAAAAGCTGTGTATTGACATGTGACTGAAAGCAAGGACATAGCATCCAAACAAACAGGAATCTTACATACCTTTCAAACTTGAAATAACTACTGCATTCAGAGAGAGGTGAAACCAGTGTCTTGAAGTTGATTGTAAATAAATACAGATGCAAATAAGCCAATGACACGTTTCCTTTTTTGGGTTTCTGAAGAAAAATCTCCCTACATTCAAACAGCGTTTAGGAAAAGCAGGGTTTTGAAGTTGATTGTAATTGAAAACAGATATATAGCATTGTGAGAAACAAGAATCTTAATTAGATTCCGAAATTGAGGAACAAGCAGCTATGGCATACTCAAAGCAGTGTTTTGACATTCATTTTAAGTGAAAACAAGTGCATAGCTGCCAATGTAATGAGTATATTCCTTAGTTTTGGAAGCTGAAGAAACCAGTGTTTTGGCATAGTATGAGTTCAAAGCAGGGATTTTACATTGATAATGACTGAAAGCAAGTGCATAGCAGCCAAAGAAAAACAAGTATCTTACTTAACTTTCAAAGTGGAATTAACTGCTGCATTCACATCCTATTATGGGAAACCAGTGCTTTGAAAATGAATTTAAGTGAAAACACAGGCATAGCAGAAAATAAAGGACAAATTTTATTTAGTTTGTGAAGTGAATAAACCCCTGCATTGGCTTAGCCTTAGGCAAAAGCTGTGTGTTGACATGTGAGTGAAAGCAAGGGCATAGCAGCCAAACAAACAAGAATCTTACTTACCTTTCAAACTTGAAGTAACTACTGCATTCACAGAGAGATAGGTGAAACCAGCATCTTGAAGTTGTTTGTAAATGAATACATATGTAAATCAGCCAATGAAACAAGTTCCTTTTTTGGTTTTCTAAAGCAAAGAACTCAATGCATTCAGCCAACGTTAGGGAAAAGCAGTGTTTTCAAGTTGATTGTAATAGAAAACACATGTATATAATTGTAAGAAATAAGAATCGAACTTAGATTATGAAAGTGAGGAACTGGCATGTTTGCCATAGTGAAAGCGGTGTTTTAACATTCATAGGAATTGAAAACAAGTGCATAGCTGACAATGTATTGAGTATATTGCTTAGTTTTGAAAGCTGAAGAAACCAGGGTTTTGGCATAGTTTTAGTTCAAAGCAGTGTTTTTACATTGATAATGAGTGAAAGCAACTGCATAACAGCCAAAAAAGCAAGTATCTTACTGAACTTTCAAAGTTGAATTAACTGCTACATTCACAGTGTGTGACAGGAAACCAGTGTTTTGAAGATGAATTTAAATGAAAACAGAGGCATAGCAGCAAATAAAAGAGAAAACTTATTTAGTATTATAAAATGAAGAAACCAAACTATTGACTTAGAATTAGGTAAAATCTGCGTGTTGAAATGTGTGTGAAAGCAAGACATAGCAGCCTAAGAACCAGGAATCTTCCTTACCTTTCAAACTTGAAGTAAATAATGCACTCAAAGAGAGTTCGGTGAAACCAGTGCCGTTAAATTGATTTTAGGTAAATACACATGAAAATCAGCCAATGAAACAAGTTTCTTTTTTTGTTTTCTAAAGTGAAGAACTCACTGCATTCAACCAGTGTTGAGGCAAAGTAGTGTTTTCAAGTTGATTGTATTTGAAAACCATGTATAGCATTGTAAGAAACAAGAATCTTACTTAGATTCCCAAAGTGAGGAACCGGCAGGTTTGGCATAGTAAGAGCAGTGTTTTGACATACATTTTAAGTGAAAACAAGGGCATAGCTGCCAATGTAATGAGTATATTGCTTAGTTTTGAAAAGTGAAGAAAACAGTGTTTGGCATGGTAATAGGTAAAAGCAGTGTTTTTACATTGATAATGAGTGAAAGCAAGCACATAAGAAAAAACAAGTGTCTTACTTAACTTTCAAATTTGAATTAACTACTACATTCATAGCCTGTTATGTGAAACCAGGGTTTTGAACATGAATTTAAATGAAAACATAGGCATAGCATCAAATAATACACTAATCTTATTTAGTTTTTTAAAGTGAATAAATGCCTGCATTGGCTTAGGCTTAGGTGAAATCTGTGTGTTGACATCTGATTGAAAGTTAGGGCATAGCAGCCAAACAAACAAGAATCTTACTTACCTTTCAAACTTGAAGTAACTCCTGCATTCACAGAGAGTTATGTGTAGCCAGTGTTTTGAAATTGATTGTAAATGAATACACATGCAAATCAGCCAATGAAACAAGTTTCCTTTTTTTTTTGTGAAGCAAAGAACTCACTGCTTTCAGCTAACGTTAAGGAAAAGCAGTGTTTTCAAGTTAATTGTAATTGAAAAGACCTGTATACCATTGTAATAAAGAAGAATCTTACTTAGATTTCCAAAGTGAGGAACCGGCAGCTTTGGAAGACTAAAAGCTGTTGTTGGTCATTCATTGTAAGTGATAACAAGTGAATAGCTGCGAATGAAAGGAGTATATTGCTCAGTTTTGAAGACTGAAGAAACCAGCATTTTTCAATAAATTAGGAAAAGCAGTGTTTTTACTTTGATAATGAGTGAAATCAAGAACATAACACCCAAAAAAAAGTTTCTTACTTAACTTTCAAAGTTGAATTAACTGCTGCATTCACAGCCTGTTATGGGAAACCAGTGTTTTGAAGAAGAATTTTAGTGAAAACACAGGCATAGCAGCAAATAAAAGACAAATCTTAGTTTTGTAAAGTGAAGAAACCACTGCCCTGGCTTACCTTAGGTAAAAGCTCTGTGTTGACATGTTAGTGAAAGTAAGGGCATAGCATTCCAAAAAACGAGAACATTACTTACCTTTCAAACTTGAAGTAACTACTGAATTCACAGAGAGATAGGTGAAACCAGTGTCTTGAAGTTGTTTGTAAATGAACACACATTCAAATCAGCCAATGAAACAACTTTCTTTTTTGGTTTTCTAAAGCAAAGAACTCAATGCATTCAACCAATGTTAGGGAAAAGCAGTGTTTTCAATTTCATTGTAATTGAAAGCACACAATAGCATTGTAAGAAAAAAGAGTCTTACTAAGATTTTGAAAGTGGGGAACTGGCAACTTCGGCAGAGTAAAAGTAGGGTTTGCCAGTCATTGTAAATGAAAACAAGTGCAGAGCTGCCAATGTAATGACCTTATTGCTTAGTTTTGAAAACCAAAGAAACAAGTGCTTTGGCATAGTATTATGTAAAAGCAGTGTTTTTACATTGATAATGAGTGAAAGCAACTGCATAGCAGTCAAACAACAAGTATCTTACTTAACTTTCAAAGTTGAATTAACTGTTACATGCACAGCCTGTAATGGGAAACCAGTGCTTTGAATATGAATTTAAGTGTAAACACATGCATAGCAGCAAATAAAAGACATATCTTAAATAGATTTGTGAAGTGAAGAAACCACTGCATTGGCAAACCCTTAGGCAAAAGCTGTGTGTTGACATGTGAGTGAAAGCAAGGTCATAGCAGCCAAATAAACAAGAATCATACATTTCTTTCAAACTTGAAGTAACTACTGCATTCACAGAGAGTTAGGTAAAATCAGTGTCTTAAAGTTGATTGTAAATGAATACACATGCAAATCCGCAATTGAAAAACATTTTTTTTTGGTTTTCTAAAGCAAAGAACTAAATGCATTCAGCCAACGTTAGGAATAAGCAGTGTTATCCATTTCATTGTAATTGAAACACAAGAAAAGCATTGAAAGAAACATGACTCTTACTTAGAATTCCAAAGTGGGGAAACGGCAGCTTTGACAGAGTAAAAGCAGTGGTTTCCCAAGCATTGTAAGTGAAAGCAAGTGCATAGTTGCCAGTTACTTAGGTTTGAAAATTGAAAACAAAACAGTGTTTTGGCATAGTATTAGGTAAAAGCAGTGTTTTACATTGATAATGAGTGAAAGCAAGGGCATAGCAGCCAAACAAACACGTATCATTCTTAAATTTCAAAGATGAATTAACTACTGCATGCACAGCCTGTTTTCGGAAACCAGTGTTTTGAAGATGAATTTAAGTGAAAACCCAGACATAGCAGCTAATAAAAGACAAATCTTATTTAGTTTTGTAAAGTGAAGAAACCACTGCTTAGGCAAAACTGTGTGTTGACATGTGACTCAAAGCAAGGGCATAGCAGCTAAACTACTAGAGTCTTTCTAGCCTTTCAATTTGGAAGTAACCTCTGCATTTACAGAGAGTTAGGTGAAACCAATGCATTTAAGTTGATTGTAAATGAATACACATGTATATCAGCCAATGAAACAAGTTTCATTTTTGGTTTTATAAAACAAATAACTCCATGTATTCAGCCAACATTAGGGAAAAGCAGTGTTTTCAAGTTGATTGTAATTGAAAACACATGTATAGTATTGTAAGAAACAAGAATCTTACTTAGATTTCCAAACTGTGGGACCGGTAGCTTTGGCATAGTTACAGCAGTGTTTTACCATTTATTGTAAGTGAAGAGAGTGCATAGCTGCCAATGTAATGAGTACATTGCTTAGTTTTGAATGCTGAAGAAACGAGTGTTTTGGCGTAGCATTAGTTAAAAGCAATGTTTTTACATTGATAATGAGTGAGAGCAAGCACAAAGTAGCCAAACAGAGAAGTATCTTACTTAACTTTCAAACTAGAATTAACTGCTGCATTCACAGCCTGTTACAGGAAATCAGTGTTTTGAACATGAATTTAAATGAAAACATAGGCATATCAGCAAATAATAGACAAATCTTATTTAGTTTTGTAAAGTGAAGAAAACACAGCATTGGCTTAGCCTTAGGCAAAAGATGTGTGTTGACATGTGAATGAACACAAGAGCATAGCAGCCAACCAAACAAGAATCTTACATACCTTTCAAACATGAAGTAACTACTGCATTCATAGAGAGTTCGTTGAAATCAAAGACTTGAAGTTGTTTTTAAATGAATATTCATGCAAATCAGCAAAAGAAGCAAGTTTCTTTTCTGGATTTCTTACGCAAAGAACTCAATGCAATCAGCCAAAATTAGGGAAAAGCTGTATTTTCAAGTTGATTGTAATTGAAAACACATGTATAGCATTGTAAGAAACAAGAATCTTATTTATTTTTGAAAAAGAGGAAATGGCATCTTTGGCATAGTAAAAGCAGTGTTTTGCCATTCATTGTAAGTGAAAAGAAGTGCATAGCTGCCAAAGAAATGAGTATATTGCCTAGTTTTGGAAACCTAATAATCCAGTGTTTTGGCATATTATTAGGTAAATGCATGGTTTTTACATCCATAATGAGTGAAAGCAATTGCAGAGCAGACAAACAACCAAATATGTTACTTATCTTTCAAATTTGAATTAACTGCTGCATTCACAGCCTGTTTCAGGATACCACTGTTTTGAACATGAATTTAAGTGAAAACACAGACATAGAAGCAAATAAAGACAAATATTATTAAGTTTTTTAAAGTGAAGAAACGCCTGAATTTGCTTTGCCATAGTCAAAACTATGTGTTGACATGTGAGTGAAAACAATGCCATAGCAGCCAAACTATCTTACTTACCTTTCAACCTTCAAGTAACTAGTTCATTCACACAGAGTTAGGGGAATCCAGTGTCTTGCAGTTGTTTGCAAATGAATACCCATTCAAATAAGCCAATGAAACAAGTTTCTTTTTAGGTTTTCAAAAGCAAAGATCTCAGTGCATTCAGCCAAAGATAGGGATAAGCATTGTAAGAAACAATGCTATTTAACAAATAGCATTGTAAGAAACAAGAATCTTACTTAGATTTCAAAAGTAAGGAACCGGCAGATTTGGCATATCGAGAGCAGTGTTTTGACATTCATTGTAAGAGAAAATAAGTACATAGCTTCCGATGTAATGAGTGTATTGTTTAGTTATGATAACAGAAGAAACCATTGTTTTGGCATAGTATTAGCTAAATGCAGAGTTTTTACATTGATAATGAGTGAAAGCAAGTGCATAGCGGCTAAACAAAGTATCTTATGAACATTTCAAAGTGGAATTAACTATTGCATTCACAGCATGATAGGGAAAACCAGTGTTTTGAAGATGAATTTAAGTGAAAACAGGCTTAGCAGCAAATAAAATACAAATCTTATTTAGTTTTCTAAACTGAAGGAACAACTGCATTGTCTTAGCCTTAGGCAAAAGCTGTGTGTTGACATGTGAGTGAAGCAGGGGCATAGCAGCCAAACAAAGAAGAATCTTACTTACCTTTCAACTTGAATTAACTACTGCATTCACAGAGTTAGGTGAAACCAGTCTTGAAGTTGTTTGTAAATGAATACACATGAAAATCAGCCAATGAAACAAGGTTCGTTTTTAGTTTCTAAAGCAAAGAACTCAATGCATTCAGCCATCGTTAGGGAAAAGCAGTGTTTTCAAGTTGATTGTACTTGGAAACACATGTATAGCATTGTAAGAAACAAGAATCTTACTTAGATTTTCAAAGTGACGAACAGGCAGATTTGGCGTAGTAAAAGCAGTGTTTTGCCATTCATTGTAATTGAGAATAAGGGCCAGTTGGCAATGTTTTGAGTATATTGCTTAGTATTGAAAACTGAAGAACCCAGTGTTTTGGTGTAGTATTAGTTAAAGCAGTGTTTTTACTTTGATAGTGAGTGAAAGCAAGTGCATAGCAGCCAAACAAACTAGTATCTTACTTAAATTTTACTTAAATTTAAAAGTTGAATTAACTGCTGTTTTCACAGCCTCTTATGGGAAACCAGTGTTTTGAAGATGAATTTAAGTGAAAACACAGGCAGAGCAGCAAATAAATGACAAATCTTATTTAGTTTTGTAAAGTGAAGAAACCACTGCATTGGCTTAGACTTAGGCAAAAGCTGTGTGTTGACATGTGTGTGAAAGCAAGGCATAACAGACAAACAAAGAAGAATCTTACCTACCTTTCAACTTGAATTAACTACTGCATTCAGAGAGTTAGGTGAAACCAGTATCTTGAAATTGTTTGTAAATGAATACACATGAAATCAGCCAATGAAACAAGGTTCTTTTTTAGAACTCAATGCATTCAGCCATCATTAGGGAAAGCAGTGATTTCAAGTTGATTGTACTTGGAAACACATTTATAGCATTGTAAGAAACAAGAATCTTACTTAGATTTCCAAAGTGAGGAAGAGGCAGATTTGGCGTAGTAAAAGCAGTGTTTTGCCATTCATTGTAAGTGAGAATAATGGCCAGTTGGCAATGTAATGAGTATATTGCTTAGTATTGAAAACTGAAGAAACCAGTGTTTTGGCATAGTATTATGTAAAAGAAGTGTTTTTATATAGATAATGTGTGAAATGAAGGGCTTAGCAGCAAAATAAACAAGTATTCCACTTAACTTTCAAAGTTAAATTAACTGCTGCATTCACAGCCTGTTGTGGGAAACTAGTGTTTTGAAGATGAATTTAAATGAAAACACAGGCATAGCAGCAAATAAAAGACAAATCTTATATTGTATTGTAAAGTGAAGAAACAAATGCATTGGCTTAGCATTAGTTAAAATCCGTGTGTTGACATGTGTGTGAAAGCAAGGACATAGCAGCCAAAAAACAAGAATCTTACTTACCTTTCAGACTTGAAGTAACTACTGCATTCATAGAGAGTTAGGTGAATCCAGTATATTAAAATTGACTTTAAGTGAATACACATGCAAATCAGCTAATGAAACAAGTTTCCTTTTTGGTTTTCTGAATCAAAGAAGTCACTGCATTCAACAAGTGTCCAGGAAAAGCAGTGTTTTCAAGTTGATTGTAATTGAAAACACATGATTTGCAGTGTAAGAAAGAAGAATCTTACTTAGGTTTCAAAAGAGAGGAAGAGGCATCTTTGGCAGAGTAAAAGCACTGGGTGATCATTCGTTGTAAGTGATAACAAGTGAATAGCTGCCAATGTAAGGAGTATATTGCTTAGTTTTGAAAAGTGAAGAAACCTGTGTTTTGGCATAGCAATAGGTAAAGTCAGTGTTTAAACATTGATAATGAGTGAAAGCAAGTGCATAGCAGTCAAACAAATAAGTGACTTACTTAACTTTCAAAGTTGAATTAACAGCTGCATTCACAGCCTGTTAGGTGAAACCTTTGTTTTGAACATGAATTTAAATAAAAACACTGGTACAGCAACAAATAAAACACAAATATTATTTACTTTTGTTAAGTGAAGAAAACACTGCATTGGCTTAGCCTTAGGGAAAAGCTGTGTGTTGACATGGGAGTGAAAGCAAGGGAATAGCAACCAAACAAACAACAATCCTACACTCCTTTCAAACTTGAAGTAACTACTGCATTCATAGAGAATTAGGTGAAACCCGTGTTTTCAAGTCGATTGTAAATTAATAAACAAGCAAATCAGCCAATGAAAGAAGTTTACTTTTTGGTTTTCTGAAGCAAAGAACTCCCTGCATTGAACCAGCCTTCAGGAAAAGCAGTGTTTTCAAGTTAATTTTAATTGAAAACACATGCTTAGCACTGTAAGAAACAAGAATCTGACTTAGATTTCAAAGGGAGGAACTGGCAGCTTTGGCATAATAAAAGCAGTGTTTTGACATTCATTGTAAGTGAAAACAAGTGCATAGCTGCCAATGTAATGAGTATATTGCTTAGTTTTAAAAGCTGAAGGACCCAGTGTTTTGGCACAATATTAGATAAAAGCAGTGTTTTTACAATTATAATGAGTGAAAGCAAATGCCTAGCAGTAAAACAAACAAGTAACTTACTTAACTTTCAAAGTTGAATTAACTCCTGCATTCACATCCTGTTATGGGAAACCAGTATTGTGAACATGAACTTAAGTGAAAACACAGGCATAGCACCAAGTAAAAGACAAATCTTATTTAAGATTGTAAAGTGAAGAAAACCCTGTCTTGGCTTAGCATTAAATAAAATCCGTGTGTTGACATGTGAGTGAAAATAAGGACATAGCAGGCAAAAAACAAGAATCTTACTTATCTTTCAAATTTGAATTAACTACAGCATTCATAGATAGGTGAAACCAGTGTGTTGAGGTTGATTGTAAATGAATACACATGCAAAACAGTCAATGAAACAAATTTCTTTTCTGGTATTCTAAAGCAAAGAACGCAATACATGCAGGCAAAGTTGGGAAAAGCAGTGTTTTCAAGTTGAGTGTAATTGAAAACAGATGTACAGGATTGTAAGAAATAGAATCTTATTTAGATTTCCAAATAGAGGAACTGGTAACTTTGGCATATTAAAAGCAGTGTTTTGACATTCATTGTGAGTGAAAACAAGCGCATAGCTGCCAATGTAATGAGCATATTGCTTAGTTTTGAAAACTGAAGAAAACAGTGTTTTTGCACAGCATGTGGTAAAAGCAGTGTTTTACATTGATAATGAGTGAAAATAAGGCCACAGCAGCCAAACAAATAAGTATCTTACAAAAATTTCAAAGTTGAATTAACTGTTGCATTTACAGCCTGTTAGGTGAAACCAGTGATTTAAACATGAATTTAAATAAAAACACAGGCATAGCAACAAATATAACACAAATCTCATTTAGTTTTGTAAAGTGAAGAAAAACTGCATAGGCTTAGCCTTAGATAAAAGCTGTGTGTTGGCATGTCAGTGAAAGGAAGGACATAGCAGACAAAACAAACAAGAATCTTACATACCTTTCAAACTTGAAGTAACCACAGCATTCACAGAAAGTTAGGTGAAACCAGTGCTTTGAAATTGATTTTAAGGGAATGCACATGCAAATCAGCCAATGAAACAAGTTTCCTTTTTGGTTTTCTGAGGCAAAGAACTCACTGCATTCAACCAGCATTCAGGAAAAGCAGTGTTTTCAAGTTAATTGTATTTGAAAACACATGTTTAGCAGTGTAAGAAACAAGAATTTATTTAGGTTTCAAAAGTGAGGAAATGGCAGGATTGGCTGAGTAAAAGCTGTGATTGGTCACTCATTGTACGTGATAGCTAGTGAATAGCTGCCAAAGTAAGGACTATATTGACTAGATTTGAAAACTGATGAAACCAGTGTTTTGGCATACTGTTAGGTAAAAGCAGTGTTTTTACATTGATAATGAGTGAAAGAAAGCACATAGCACCAAATCAAATAGGAATCTTAATTAACTTACAATGTTGAACTAACTGCTGCATTCACAGCCTTTTAGTACAAACCAGTGTTTTGAACTGGAATTTAAATGAAAACACAGGCATAGTATCAAATAAAACACAAATCTTTTTTAGTTTTGTAAAGTGACGAATCCACTGCATTGGCTTAGCATTAGGTAAAATCCGTGTGTTGACATGTGAGTGAAAGCAAAGGCAAAGCTGCCAAACAAACAAGAATCTTACATACCTTTCAAGCTTGAAGTAACTACTGCATTCACAGACAGTTAGGTGAACCAGTTCTTTGAAATTGATTTTAAGTGAGTACACATGCAAATCAGTCAATGAAACTAGTTTCCTTTTGGTTTTCTGATGCAAAGAACACACTGCATTCAAGCAGCGTTCAGGAAGAGCAGTGTTTTCGTGTTGATTGTATTTGAAAACACACGCTCAGCAGTTGAAGAAACAAGAACCTGACTTAGGTTTCAAAAGGGAAGAACCAGCAGCTTTGGCAGAATAAAAGCTATTGTCGGTCATTCGTTGTAAGTGATAAAATGTGAATAGTGGTTAATGTAAGGAGTATATTGCTTAGTTTTGAAAATTGAAGAAACCAGTGTTTTTGGCATAGCATTAGGAAAAGCACTGTTTTTACCTTGATAAAGAATGAAAGGAAATGCACACATCACCCAAACAAATAAGTATCTTAACTTTCAAAGTAGAATTAACAGCGGCATTCACAGCCTGTTACGGGAAACCAGTGTTCTGAAGATGAATTAACGTGAAAACACAGGCATAGCAGCCAATAAGAGACAAATCTTATTTAGGTTTGTAAACTAAATAAACCACTGCCTTGGCTGAGCATTAGGTAAAATCCGTGTATTGACATGTGAGTGAAAGCAAGGGCATAGCAGTGAAACATACAGGAAGCTTACCTACCTTTCACACTTGAAATAATTACTGCACTCACAGAGAGTTAAGTGAAACCAGTGTCTTCAAGTTGATTGTAAATGAATCAACATGCAAATCAGCCAATGAAACAAGTTTCCTTTTTGGTTTTCTGAAGCAAAGAACTCTCTGCATTCAGCCAATCTTAGTGAAAAGCAGTGTTTTCAAGTTGATTGTCTTTGAAAACACATGTATAGCATTTAAAGAAAGAAGAATCTTACTTAGATTTCCAAAGTGAGGAACCGGCAGCTTTGGCAGAGTAAAAGCTCTCTTAGGTCAATCGTTGTAAGTGATAACAAGTGAATAGCTGCCAATGTAAGGAGTATATCACTTAGTTTTGAAAACTGAAGGATCCAGTGTTTTGGCATAGCATTAGGAAAAGCATTGTTTTTACTTTGGTAATGAGTGAAAGGAATCACCCAGTACTGAAACAAATAAGTATCTCACTTAACATTCAAAGTTGAATTAACTGCTGCATTCAGAATCTGTTAGGTGAAACAAGTGCATTCAACATGAATTTAAATGAAAACACAGGCATAGCATCAAATAAAACAAAAATATTATTTAGTTTTGTAAAGTGAAGAAACCACTGCATTGGTTTAGCCTTAGGTAAAACCATTTTGTTGACATGTGAGTGAAAGCAAAGGAATAGTGCCAAGCAAACAAGAGTCTTACTTACCTTTCAAACTTGAAGTAACTACTGAATTCAGAGAGAGTTAGGGGAAACCAGTATCTTGAGGTTGATTGTAAAAGAACACATATGCAAATAAACCAATGAAACAAGTTCCCTTTTTGGTTTTCTAAAGCAAAGAACTCAATGCATTCAGCAAACCTTAGGGAAATGTAATGTTTTCAAGTCGGTTGCAATTTAAAACACATGTATTGCATTGTAGGAAACAAGAATCTTACTTAGATTTCCAAAGTGAAGTACTGGCAGCTTTGGCATAGTAAAAGCAGTGTTTTGACATTCATTGTAAGTGAAAATAAGTGCACAGCTGCCAATGTAATGAGTATATTTCTTAGTTTTGAAAACTGAAGAAACCAGTGTTTTGGCATACTATTGGGTAAAAACAGTGCTTTACATTACAATGAAAATGAGTGAAAGCAAGTGCACAGCAGTCAAAAAAGTATCTTATTTAACTTTCAAAGTTGAATTAAGTGCTGCATTCACAGCCTGTTATGGAAAAAAGTGTTTTGACGAAGAATTTAAGTGAAAACACAGGTAGAAACAGCAAATAAATGACAAATCTTATTTAGGATTGTAAAGTGAAGAAATAACTGCATTGGCTTAGCATTATGTAAAATCCGTGTGTTGATTTGTTAGTGAAAGCAAGGCATAGCATCCAAAGAAACAAGAATCTTACCTTTCAAAATTGAAGTAACTACTGCATTCACAGAGAGTTAGGTGAAACCAGTGCCTTGAATATGATTTTAAGTGAATACACATGCAAATCAGCCAATGAAACAAGTTTCTTTTTTTTGTTTTCTAAAGCAAAGTACTCACTTCATTCAACCAGCGTTCAGGAAAAGCAATGTTTTCAAGTTGACTGTAATTGAAAACATATGCTGAGCAGTGTAAGAAATAAGAATCTTACTTAGGTTTCAAAAGTGAAGAACTCACAACTTTGCAAGAGTAAAAGCAGTGCTTGGTCATTTGTTGTAAGTGATAACAAGTGAATAGCTGCTGATGTAAGGAGTATATTTCTTAGTTTTGAAAACTGTAGAATCTAGTGTTTTGGCATAGAATTAGGAAAACCAGTGTTTTTACATCAATAATGAGTGAAAGGAGGCGCCAGCACCCAAATAAATAAGTGTCTTACTTTATTTTGCAAGTTGAATTAACTACTGCATTCACAGCCTGTTAGGTGAAACCAGTGTTTTAACATGAATTTAAATGAAAACACATGCATAGCATCAAATAAAACATGAATCGTATTTAGTTTATTAAAGTGAAAAAACCACTGCATTGACTTTGCCTTAGGTAAAAGCTGTGTATTGATAAGGGAGTGAAGCAAGGGCAAAGTAGCCAAACGAACAAGAATCTTACTTATCTTGCAAACTTGAAGTAAATACTGCATTCACAGAGAGTTAGGTGAAACCAGTGTCTTGATTTTGATTGTAAATTAATACACTTGCAAATCAGCCAATGAAACATGTTTCCTTTTTGAATTTCTGAGGAAAAGAACTCACTGTATTTAGCCAAAGTTATGGAAAAGCAGTGTTTTCAAGTTGATTGTAATTGAAAACACATGTATAGAACTGTAAGAGACAAGAATCTTACTTAGTTTTCCAAAGTGAGGAACCTTCAGCTTTGTCCTAGTAAAAGCAGAGTTTTGACATTCATTGTAAGTGAAAACAAGTGCATAGCTGCCAATGTAATGAGTATTTTGCATAGTTTTGAAAACTGAAGAATCCAGTGTTTTGACATAGTATTACATAATAGCAGTGTTTTTCCAATCATAATGAGTGAAAGCAAGTGCAGAGCAGACAAACAAACAAGGATCCTACTTAATTTTCAAAGTTGAATTAACAACTGATTCACAGCCTGTTACGGGAGACCAGTATTTTGAAGATGAATTTATGTGAAAACACATCATAGCAGCAAATAGAAGACAAATCTTATATAGGAGTATAAAGTGAAGAAACCACTGCATTGGCTTAGCATTAGGTAAAATCCGTGTGTTGACATGTGAGTGAAAGCAAGGGCAAAGCAGCCAAACAGGAATCTTACTTACCTTTCAAACTTGAAGTAAATACTGCAATCACAGAGAGGTGAAACCAGTGTCTTGAAGTTGATTGTAAATGAATACACATGCAAATCAGTCAATGAAAAATGTCTCCTTTTTGATTTTCTGACACAAAGAACTCACTGCATTCAAACAGCATTAAGGAAAAGCAGTGTTTTCAAGTTGATTGTAATTGAAAACAAATGTATAGTAATGTGAGAAACAGGAAACTTACTTAGATTTCCTAAGTGAGGAAACGGCAGCTTTGGCATAGTAAAAGGTGTGTTTTGACATTCATTGTAAGTGAAAACAAGTATATAGCTGCCAATGTAATGAGTATATTGCTTAGTTTTGAAAACTGAAGAATCTAATGTTTTGACATAGCATTAAGTAAAAGCAGGTTTTTTCCATTGATAATGAGTGAAAGCAAGTGCACCGCAGACAAACAAGCAAGTATCTTACTTAACTTTCAAAGTTGAATTAACTGCTGGATTCACAGCCCATTATGGGAAACCAGTGTTTTGAAGATGAATTTAAATGAAAACACAAGCATAGCAGCAAATAAAAGACAAATCTTATTTAGTATACTAAAGTGAAGAAACCAATGCTTTGGCTTAGCAGTAGGTAAAATCCTTGTGATGACAAGTGTGTGAAAGCAAGGACATAGCCAAACAAACAAAAATCTTACTTACCTTTCAAATTTGTAGTAACTAATGCATTCACAGAGAGTTAGGTGAAACAAATGCCTTGAAAGTGATTTTAGTGAATACACATGCAAATCAGCAATTGAAACATGCTTACTTTTTGGATTTCTGAAGCAAAGAACTCACTGCAATCAACCAGTCTTCAGAAACACAGTGTTTTCAAGTTGATTGTAATTGAAAACTCATGCTTAGCAGTGCAAGAAAATAGAATTTTACTTAGGTTTCAAAAGTGAGGAAACGGCAGCTTTGGCAGAGTAAAAGTTGTCATTGGTCATTCGTTGTAAGTGATAACAAGGAATAGCTGCCAATGTAAGGAGAATATTGCTTAGGTTTGAACACTGAAGAAACCAGTGTTTTTACATAGCATTAGGAAAAGCAGTGTTTTTACTTTGATAATGAGTGAAAGCAAGCGCATAGCAGCCAAAGAAACAAGTATCTTACTTAACTTTCAAAGTCAAAGTAACTGCAGCATTGGCAGCCGATATGGAAAACCAGTAATTTTTACATGAATTTAAATGAAACACAGGCATAGCAGCAAAAAAAAGACAAAACTTGTTTACTATTGTAAAGTGAACAAACCCCTGCATTGGCTTAGCATTAGGTAAAATTCGCGTGTTGACATGTGAGTGAAAGGAAGGGCATAGCAGCCAAGCAAACAAAAATCATACTTACCTATCAAACTTGAAATAACTACTGCAATCACAGAGAGAAGAAACCAGTGTATTGAAGTTGATTGTAAATGAATACACATGCAAATCAGGCAATGAAATGTTTCCTTTTAGTTTTTTTAGCAGGGAACTCACTGCATTCAATCAGCATTCAGGAAAAGCTGTGATTTCAATTTGATTGTAATTGAAAACAAATGTTTAGCATTGTAAGAAGCAGGAATCTTCCTTAGATTTCCAAAGTGAGGACCAGCAGCTTTGGCATAGTAAAAGCAGTGTTTTCACATTCATTGTAAGTGAAAACAAGTGGATAGTGGCCAATGTAATGAGTATATTGCTTAGTTTTGAAAACTGAAGAAACCAGGGTTATCACATAGCATTAGGTAAAAGCAATATTTTTCCATTGATAATAAGTGAAAGCAAGGGCACAGCAGACAAACAAACAAGTATCTTACTCAACTTTCAAAGTTTAATTAACTGCTGCATTCACAGGCTGTTATGGGAAAAGAGTGTTTTGAAGATGAATTTAAATGAAAACACAAGCATAGCAGGAAATAAAAGACAAATCTTATTTAGTATTGTAAAGTGAAGAAACCAATGCATTGTCTTAGCATTAGGTAAAATCCATATGATGACATGTGTGTTAAAGCAAAGACATAGCAGCCAAACAAACAAGACACTTACTTATTTTCAAACTTGATTAACTACTGCATTCACAGAGAGTTAGGTGAAACCAGTGTCTTGAAGTTGTTTGTAAATGGATACCCATTCAAATCAACAATTGAAACAAGTTTCCTTTTTGGTTTTCTGAAGCAAAAAACTCACTGCACTCAAACAGTGTTCAGGAAAGCAGTGTTTTCAAGTTGATTGTAAGCGAAAACACATGTATTGCACTGTAAGAAAAGAGAATCTTAATTAGATTTCCAAAAGTGACAAACCGGCAGCTTTGGTATAGGAAAAGCAGTGTTTTGACATTCATTGTATGTGAAAACAAGTGCATAGCTGCCAATGTAATGAGTATATTGCTTAGTTTTGAAAATAGAAGAAACCAGTGTTTTGGCATATCATTAGGTATAAGCAGTGTTTTTCCATTGAAAATGACTGAAAGCAAATGCACAGCAGCCAAACAAATAAGTACCTTACTGAACTTTCAAAGATGAATTAACTGCTGAATTCACAGCCTGTAAAGGGAAACCAGTGTATTGAAGATGAATTTCAGTGAAAACACAGGCATAGCAGCCAATAAAAGAAAAATTTTATTTAGGTTTGAAACCTAACTAAACCACTTCCTTGGCTGAATATTGGGTAAAAGCCGTGGGTTGACATATGAGGGAAAGCAAGGGCATAGCAGACAAAAAACAAGACTCTTACTTAACTTTCACACTTGTAGTAACGACTGCATTCACAGAGAGTTAGGTGAAACCAGTGCCTTGAAATTTATTTTAGGTGAATACACTTGAAAATCAGCAAATGAAACAAGTTTCTTTTTGGTTTTCTGAAGCAAAGAACTCACTGCATTCAACCAGCATTGATGAAAAGCATTGGTTTCAAATTGATTGTAACTGAAAACACATGCTTAGCAGGGTGAGAAACAAGAATCTTGCCTAGATTTCCAAAGCAGGGAACCGGCAGCTTTATCATAGTAAAAGCAGTTTTTTGAAATTCATTGTAAAAGAAAACAAGTGCATAGCTGCCAATGTAATGAGTATATTGCTTAGTTTTAAAAATTGAAAAACCAGTGTGTTCACATAGCATTAGGTAAAAGCAGTGTTTTTCCTTTGATAATGAGTGAAATCAAGTGCACAGCAGCCAAACAAATAATTATCTTATTTAAATTTCAAAGGTGAATTAACTGCTGAATTCACAGCCTGTTATGGGAAAACAGTGTTTTGAAGATGAATTTAAATGAAAACACAGGCACAATATCAAATAAAACTCAAAACTTATTTAGTTTTTTAAAGTGAAGAAACCAATGCATTGGCATAGCATTAGGTAAATTCGGTGTGTTGACATGTGTGCGAAAGCAAGGTTATACAAGCCAAACAAACAAGTATAGCATTGTAAGAAACAAGAATCTTACTTATATTTCCAAATTCTAGAACCACAGCTTAGGCATACTTAAAACAGGGTTTTGACATTCATTGTAAGTGAAAAAAAGTGCATGGCTGCCAATGAAATGAGTATATTTGCTAGTTTTAAAAACTTAATCAATCAGTGTTTTCGCATAATATTAGGTAAAAGCAGTGTTTTTCCATTGATAATGAGTGAGAGCAATCACATAGCAGCCAAACAAACAAGTATCTTACATAACTTGCAAATTTGAATTAACTGCTGCATTCACAGATTGTTATGGGAAACCAGTGTTTTGAAGATAAACTTAAGTGAAAACACAGGCATAGCAGCCAATATAGGAGAAATCTTATTTAGGATAGTAAAGTGAAGAAACCCCTGCATTGGCTTAGAATTAGGTAAAATCCCCGTGATGACATGTGAGTGAAAGCAAAGGCATAGCTGCCAAACAAACAAGAATCTTGCTTACCTTTCAAACTTGAATTAACTACTGCATTCACAGAGAGTTAGGTGAAACCAGTGCCTTGAAATTAATTTTAATTTCATTGCAAATCAGCCAGTGAAGTAACAATCCTTTTTGGTATCCTTAAGCAAAGATCTCACTGCATTCAACCAGCGTTCAGGAAAAGAAGTGTTCTCAAGTTGATTGTTATTGCAAACACATGCTTAGCTGTGTAAGAAGCAAGAATCTTACTTACGTTTCAAAAGTGAGGAACTGGCAGCTTTAGCAGAATAAAAGAAGTTGTTGGTCATTTGTTGTAAGTGATAAGTGAATAGCTGCCAATGAAAGAAGTATATTGCTTAGATTTGAAAACAGAAGAAAGCAATGTTTTGACATATTACTAGGTAAAATCAGTGTTTTTACATTGAAAATGAGTAAAAGCATGGGCATAGCAGCCAAACAAAAAAGTACCTCGCGTAAATTTCAAGGATGAATTAACAGCCGCAGTCACAGATTGTTAAGGGAAACCAGTGTCTTGAAGACGAATTTAAGTGAAAACACAGGCATAGCAGGAAATAAAAGGCAAATCTTATTTAGGAATCTAAAGTGAAAAAATCACTTCACTGTCTTAGAATTTGGTAAAACCCATGTGTTGACATGCGAGTGAAAGCAAGCGTATAGCAGCCAAACGAACAAGAATCTTACTTACATTTCATACTTGAAGTAACTACAGAATTCACAGAGAGTTAGATGAAACCAGTGCCTTGAAATTGATTTTAATTTAATACACATGCGAATCAGCCAATGAAAGAATATTATTTTTGGGTTTCTGAAGCAAATAACTCACTGCATTCAACCAGCGTTCAGAAAAAGCAGGGTTTTCAAGTTGATTGTAATTGAAAACACATGCTTAGCAGTGTAAGAAACAAGAATCATATTTAGGATTCAAATTGAGGATCAGGAAGCTTTGGCAGTGTAAAAGCAGTGGCTGGTCATTCGTTGAAGTGATAATAAGTGAGTAGTTGCCAAAGTAAGGAGTCATTTGCTTAGTTTTGAACACTGAAGAAGCCAGTGTTTTGGAATAGCATTAGGTAAAAGCAGTGTTTTTACATTGATAATGAGTGAAAGCTAGCACAGAGCAGCCTAACAAATAAGTATTATACTTAAAATTCA
>JAQZBX010021844.1:0-31982 GCA_029593785.1 Cabassous unicinctus
TTCTCTACTTCAAATTTTGCTCTGTTTGGTAGAACTTCATCCATGTGGAAGCGATGGATGCTGTGGGTAGCCATGGGGAGTTCCTTCACAGCATGAGAGTCCTTCTCCAAACTCTGGCAAATGAAAGCTCAGACTGTCACGGGAGTTCAGCGTTTGCATTCTAAGGACACTGAGCTGACATGGAGCACTCACCACCACGACGTCTGTGCTTGTCTTGCTGTGCGTCACTGCTTCACTAGGTAACATTGAGGAAGTGTTGTCAGACTTAGGGGTTGTTTGGGAAAGTTTATTTTAAAATTGTTCTCAAATTCTGGATATAAATGAAATTCTCTTTCTGGAATCCCAGAATGTACCCCCAAGATAGTTTAAACTGTTAGGAAAGTCTCATGTGCAGTTCATATTGAGACCATGTGATAAGGGAGAGTAACCCTGATTAAAATAAGGTCCCTGAATGGAAAGCCACAAGCTCGTGTAAACACTCAGGGATTTCAGGCATGGCCATGGCTTCACCTTTCTATGTTTCATGTGCCAGGATAAGAAAACTATAAAGATTTGTATTGTTTTAATGTCAGCTAATGATTCTCCTAAGCAATGCTAAGAGGGCTAGGTAGTTGTTTAACAGAGAAATGTCACCTGATTTTCTGAGCTTTAAGTTCTAGAGGGTCTGTCGGTCTTATATCTTCTCCAAAGGCATAGTAGGATAAGAAAAGTGTGAGCACCTTTTCATCACCTTAATAAAAATTAATAATAATTAATAATGACTGGCAGAGGAGACTGTTTCCAGAGACTGCAGCTTTAACACAGCTCCTCCATGTGAAATGAGACTGCTTTCTTCATGGCACAGTGTCTTTCTTTGCAGGTAGTACAGCCCAGTACATTCCTTGAATGGTTAATTCAAGGAAATCTCATTTTCACGATCACTGTAGGAGCAATAGTGGAAAATCCCGTTCCTCTATTGGATGTGAGAACTTTTGTATAGTGCTGTTTAGAACAAATTTCAATGGACAGCACATGTTACAAGTGCACCTGCAGACTCTTTCAAGCCCAATTCACCCTGTTCCGCCAGCACTCGAACACTCCCACAGCAAGCAAATTTTGTCCTCTTCTATGGCATCTTCAACTCCCTCGATCCATTATTTAAAATATTTACAAGTACACAAGTAAATGAGAGAAAAAAATTGGCAAGAAGGATTCACTCTCCACACAAAAAACATCTTAAATTGCATTTTCTACTTGTGTTTGTCAACTAGTATATTGATATTGACTATAAAAGAAAAGATTTGATAAAATTACTACATAATTTTAATACAATTTATGCATTACTCTTCATATTTTCGCACTTCCTTTCATCACTTTTATGTTGTTTTTTCCCACCACTTATGATTACTTTGAACAGAGGGTGGCACCCATGCAGATACGCATTCATCGAAAGTAACTGAGTGCCTCCTAAGTTCAATGGAGTAAGAGAATGACTCCAGACAAACTTGAACAGAGAACCCGTGTTAGGAGAAAAGGAGAGGGTGGCATCCAAAGGGCCCTTCACCTATCCATCACCAGCAGGGCTTATGAACGGTAAAGGAGTTTGATTGCTTGACTTTGGGATACTGCTTTAGTCTGATTTGTGTCCCGGCTCCTTCCTCCAGCTGCCCGGATGAGTGAAAGCTCCATCTACTATTTAGAAGGTTCTGTGCTGTGGCCAAGCTTCCAAGGCAAAACATGTTGAAAAACCAGAAAAACAAAAAAAGAATAAAATAATGTAGGATGCAGCCCAGGTGGCCCAATGATAACACAGGGTGCTTCCCAAGGGTGTGCCCCATATAGCATGTGTGACTGGGGGGGTGGGGGGGGGTCCTGACTTAATTTCCACTCATTTTATCTGAAAACTTGAAGGACTCAGTATTTCATAAATAGTGGTAGCTGCAGTTTATATTTCTGTGTTAATTTATTTGCTGGCTCAACAAGCATTCACTAACCAGCTACCTTGTGCCTGGGACATATTTGACCTCATCATACTTCATTTCGCCTTCACCTCTGCTGAGGCTTCTAGAAGTTCCATAGCTGGCCCACAGCCATATCCTTTGCACATTGTAGATTTTGATGCCATTGCAGGTTTTTGATTCCAAATCCACTGAATAGTAGACATTGTCCCTCAATATATTTGTGTGTTTCAAATTTCATGTTCTGAGGTAGTAAATGGGAAAAGGCACTTAAAGTCATACATCTTTCCAAGCCACCTTTTGTGTTTTTCCTTGCTGCCTCCTACCTGCAATCCACCAGGCTAGAAGACCTGTGGCTTTGCTATTCTCCTTATCAAGGTAGCATCCATCTTATGCCAAGGCAATAGCCAAGAACTGTTGTAAAATATTGTCTTCTGCTCAATTCTTATGAAATACATATTTTTCATAATATTAAAGGAGCTGGGGAAACATGATTCTATGAAGTTAAAAGTAGTTGATGATGTGAATATTCTCGCTGTCCTGATTTTGTGATAACCAGGGTAGGCTAAACATTCGCTATATTAGAAACCATGCATGGGTCCCCAGACCTAGTTTTTCTCCCTAGGTCTGGTTATTAGAATGCTGGTGATAAACTAAGCCTGATTTATTATATGACCATCCTGTATGGGAAAGGACTGTAACTCTGGATATCTTTGGTCAACCTTAAGAGATATAGCAGGGGGATGGATGTGGCTCGGCTGGTTGGACGTCTGTCTCCCATATGGAGGGACCTGGGTTCGATCCCCGGGACCTCCCAGTAAAAATAAATAAAAGAAAAATACAGAAGTCGCGTCATCTCCAGGCCCTGTGCGCGAGTGAGCCGCCAGGCCCCGCGAGCCATGCAGCAAGATGATGATGTAACAGGAGAGTGACACAAGGGAGAGCCAAGACGAGATGCACTGAAAAACCAGGAACTAAGGTGGCGCAGGTGATAGGACGCCTCTCTCCTACATCAGAGGTTCCCAGGATTGAATCCCAGTGAAGACAAGAGGAGAAGGATGAGAAGAGAGGGCAGGAAGCAGACACAGAGAGTTACACAGAGAATGGACACAGAAATAGCAAAAATGGGGATGGGGGTGGTAGTAAAAATGGATAAAAGTAAATAAATAAATCCTTTAAAAAAATTTATAGGGAAGGAAGATACGGACTATAGTTAGTAGTAATACTTTGATGATGCTCTTTCATGATTTGTTAACAAATATTTCACAACAATGCAGGGTGTTTGTGGGAGCGTGATGTGTGGGAGCCGTGTGTGATGTTTTGCATGTTTGTTTTGTAAGATCACTATGTTTACTGAACATTTATAGTTTATGTATGTTCATATATGAATGATATACTTCAATAAATTGTTTTTTAAAAAAATAACAGATCCAAGAAAACCTAAAATAGGAAAAACAGCAACACTTGATGCCTAAACTGCATTACAAAGTAAATTCTAAATGATCTTCCTAAGAATAAAAAAGGTTTCCAGGGAAATCCAGAATTTCTACATGGCCTTATATTTATCACTGAAACCACAAGACACGGTACAAGCCCTCAATACAGAAATAACCAGGTACTTTGGCTTCACTAGAGCCAGTAATGAAAAAGCTGCCAAGAGCTTCTTCCTCTATAGTGGATTTAGTAAAACTTTATGAAGAGAGTAAATTTTATGCTTTAGTATACATGACAATTATGTTCCAGATGCTAAGAAGCAAGACACACAGAAATCAAGACCCTCCAACCTGCGTCTGAACTTTGTCAGCTTCCAATTATGATCTTGCATGTTTGGGGGATCAAGGAAAAATCACAATCCCTGGTCTCAACGGCACAGAGTGGACAGAGCAGTGCACCTGGGAGCAGAGCGGCTGTGCTGGACATGCGCTCTGGCTGCAAGTGCAGAGGTCCTAGCTGTTTTCTGGACTGTGGGTCGAGGGGGAAACAGATGAAGGTCATCACGCACACGAAACCATGGTGCTTTAAAACGGGTGTGTTCCTTTTGACCTTTGTGCTTGGAATGTAATTCCATTTTATAGCTGTCCTGCTATATAATACTATGCTTGAATTTCACCATAAAATGAGCCTGAATCCTAACTTCAAAGCTTATTTGCAGCCAAGTTTTGAATGAGGAGAGGCCTATGCAGTGACATCATGGGAGGCAGAGCTATGGGAGGCCTGGTGAGCGGCCCTGCCCCCGAGGCCCCGCCCCTCACAGGTGAGGAAGATGAAACTCCTTTTTCTCAGGGCCAGGGTCTTCACAGGGCAAAGCTTGGCGAGCAGTAGTACTACCACTCCTTTTAGAATTAGAAAAATCTGGAGGAAAGAAGAAACGAACATACATATGAATCTGAACTGCTTCTCCTAGAACAGGACTGACCCTGGCTAGTGACCCAGTTGATTAAGAACCGTCATCAATTACCAGCCTCCGTCCTTGCCCAGCCAATGCCTCCGGTGGGCCAAGCCCTCTCAACAGTGTTTATCCTGGAAATTCAGGAAAATAATTATTATATAATGCACATTTGGCTTCATATTCTAAGTAATTTGAGCAAAAGTGGACATGAATGCAGAAAAATAATCTGGTTATTATGTGTTTAACCGTTGGGTGAAGTTGTATTGGCAATGTCAGCAGAAAACAGAGGTAACTGGGGGCACACAGTAAAATTATGTATTTTAAGGGGAAAAAAGCTAAAAGGAAAGTCAAACCTAGAGTTAAATATGGATCCAGCTAATAAGCCGCTTTGGAGTTCTGACTCCGGGTAGGTATAGGACACTGCCCTGGCCTTGCATCACAAGCCCCTCACACACCTTCTGGGATCAGATGGGGACTGCTGAAGCGTCAAAAACACATTGGAATATTAGAATTCGGCACACAGGGATCATTTAGTTCTGTCCTTATGGAGTGAGAAAACCAAAATCCAGGGGGCTCAGAGACTCGCCTAGTTCCTCAGGGTGGAGGATAGAGTCAGCCAGCTTAGTTCTACCCCATTCCACTAGAGAATTTTATGTTCTAATGGGATGTAAGTACGTATACAGAGTCTAAAGGAAATTTAATAGGAAATAACCGTTTTGGAGGAGGCTGTAAAGTTTAAAGAGGTAGATAGGCAGGCAGTTAGCATGTGGCATGGAGGTTGATAAACTCGCATCCATAGTAAGTCAGACTGAGATTAATGGGAGGATTGAAACGTGGCGTATCGCAGATAAACTCAGTATAAGACACAGATAATTTCCATAATGTCAGCTTCACGTTTGGCAACTGTAAATTTTTTTCATACTTTTTAAGTACAATAAAAATAGAAAAAGTGATATTATTAATTGCTGTATTGAATAATGATGCAATGTTCAGGCACTGAGCTAATCCAGTTGCATTTATTTTCTTATCTAATTATAACAGAAAGCCCTATGAGTTAAGTTCTAGCCATGTGACTTGACACTGATTTTCAAAAGTCATAATCAAATCAGAGCTGTAGAAGGAGATGGCACTCCCCCTTTGTTTGGGTAGAAACCCCTTTGGGGAAAGGGCCACGTGGCATTGAATATGCAGGAAATGGATCGTGGCCTGCTTCACTTGTGAACTTCAGGGGTCCCAGGTTGTATTTCTTCCTTTTACTCCAACAAAAATTTCCTAGTCCTGCCCAAGCCCCTGGACCTGCAGAGGGAGAGCGTGGACTGAGCGCTGGCCTTCATCGAGAGCATGCCCTCTAGACTGGGGGGCAGGAGAGAAGCCTTTGTTGGTCCTTTTAAGTGTGTGATTCAGATGTTGTCAGCATATTCACAAAGTTATGCAGCCATCACCACTGTCTAACTCCAGGGCATAGTCATCACCATGAGAAGAAACCCCATACCCATTCCACGTCTCCCCCCATTATCCTACACCCCCCAGCTCCCAGCAGCCATGCACCTGCTTTCTGTATCTTCAGATTTGCTTGTTCTGGACATTTCATGTAAGGGGAATATACAATATGTGGTCCTTTGTGATTGTCACTTAGCATAATGTGACCATGGGGACATTGGGATAGGAAGGAATTGCTAATGGAGAAGAAGACTTCTTTTTGGGGTGACTTAATGTTTTGGAACTTGATAGAGGTGTTGGTTGCTTAATTTTTTATATGACTTTCACCTCAATAAAAATTGATTTTTTAAATTTTGATGTAGTGGGAAGTTTCCTGGACTGAGAGTTAACCCAGCTCTTTCCCAGCAATATGTTCCTCTAATTAGTTGTGTAGGACCATGAGTGTGTCCCTTACATCTCAGCATTGCATTTTCCTCGTTGGAGGAATAATGGAATTCAACTTGCAATAAATATCAGAGTTAGCTCAGGGTTCCTCAACCTCGGTGCTACAGACGTTTGAGGATGGATAATTCTCTGTCATGGGATGCTGTCCTGAGCATCTACTAACTGGATGCCAGGAGCACTCCCCCAAGTTGTGACAATACAAAATGTCTCCAGACGTTGCCATATGCCCCAGAGAGAAAACTGTCCCTGGTTGAAGTAGATAATTCCCCATTTCTACTGCACCCCCTTGTGGTTTTCACACTATTCAATGGCCCTCTCCAAAAGCCATCTCTCCCCTAAGATTGAATTTGGATATGTTAATACTTCATATTTTAAGTTTCAGAGAAAGACTGATTCCTTCCTTTATTTATCCCAAAGCCTATATTTTATGTGATGGTTAGGCTAATGTATCAACTCAGCCAGGTAATTGTGCCCAGTTGTTTGGTCAAGCAAGCACTGGGTTAATTGTAATACAAGGACATTTATGGACTTTAGTCATCAGTGAGTTTACTGCATAGACGGCTGATTACATCTACAACCAACCAGGGAGATTGCCATCAGCAATGAGTGACTATGCAATCAGTTGAATGCTTTAAAAGGGGAAGTGATTTCAGCATTCAGAGAGAATTTTCCAGCTCATCTTTGGGCAGCCAACGTCTCCTGGGAACTCATAAAGGACCTTCACTGAATTTTCATCAGAGCTCCTGGTTTGCAACCTGCCTGAAGGATTTGGACTTGTGCATCCCCACGGTCACGTGAGAGAATTTTATAAAATCTCATACTATTTACATATATCTCCTGCTGATTCTGTTTCCCTAGAGAACTCTGACTAATACAGCTTGGTACCAGGAGTGGTTCTTGAGGAGCAGAACCTTACACATGGGATATCTCAAGTGGTTCTGGGAGTTTTGCAATTGGCTGTCTACCCTAATTGGACTCAAGGGTACTAATGACTTTCCAATAATGAAGAAGCCCCTAACAGTCCATGGTGTGAGTTGACAGTGGAGATATGAAAAAATATCATCACTGGCTTCACCTACTTCCACACTTATAAGAAGCAAGGATCTGGGTGAGAGTGTTTTCAACACCTTAACAGAGTTTTGTGGAGTGGAAATGTACAACGATGTTGGCTGGCTCTTCCTAAATCCTCTGGATACAGTTACAAAAGAAAGGGATGAGCTAAAGTCTTCAAATTTGCAACTTAAATGTTGCTTGAATGATGTGACAGTTTCTATGTGTGCTCTGAAAGCAAATCTTGTTTCATGCAGCCATAGGCTTGAGATCTCTGAAAACCAGACTCAGACTCTCATTGTATGAGTAGCAGAATTACAAAGGAAACTAAAATCTCAACCTTGCAGGGTGTCTGCTGTTAAAGTGAAGGCATTGTTTGGAAAGGAGTGGAACCCTGAGGATTGAGATGGAGACATATGGGATGATGATGGTATTGGTGGGAACATTGGAACCCTAAATTCTGCTGAGACTTTGTCAGATAAGCCTGTGATGTCTTGCCCTGTGGAGACCACACTTTATGAACCTTGTGTCACCCAGCCTCCAGCCTGCCCCAGGGAGTCTGGACCTTCTCCTAGCCCTGAAGAAGATACCAGCCAAACTCCAGCATGCACTGCCCAGCCTCTGGCCTGCCCTGAGGAATCTACCTTCCAATCCCTGCCTGAAGAGATTAATCCTGTTTTACCAGATGAAAATGCAAAGGAATGCCTTGAGGTCAGTAGCTTGCAAGACATTTGTAATCCTTCTCCTTACCCAACCCCTCCTACCCCTCTTGTCTTCAAGAACTATTACCAGGCTAAAATCACAACAAGCCCCAAAGGCAAAATACAAAGTGTGACCCATGAGGAAGTACCCTATACTCTAAAAGACCTCCATGAGTTTTCCAATTTATATAGATAGAAATCAGGGGAATATGTGTGTGAATGGATACTATGGGTAAGGGATAATTGTGGAAGGAATATAAAGTTGGATCAGGCTGAATTTATTGATATGGGCCCACTAAGCAGAAATTCTGGATTCAATGTGCTATAGCTTGAGGGGTTAGAAAAAACTCTAACAGTTTGTTCCAGTGGCTGACTGAAACATGGACCAAAAGATGGCCTAGCATGTCTGAGGTTGAGATGCCTGATTTGCCCTGGTATACAGTAGAAGAGGAATTCAAAGGCTTAGAGAGATTGGAATGCTAGAATGGATTTACCATTTAAGACCTGCCCACAGGAATGTGTCCAGAGGACACACCTTTAACCAGGACTGTGAGGAATAAATTTGAAGAGTAACTCCATCTTCCCTGAAGAGCTTTGTGGTTGCTCTTCTCTGTAGTCCAGATATTATTGTAGGGAGGGCTGTAATGGAATTAGAATCCTTAAACATTATGAAGAGGATCAGATCTTGGGCCAGTAAAAGTCAAGTTTCAGCAGTTAATCACCAAAGACAATGTGGGTGTGGCTACCACAATGAAAGGCATACTCAAAG
The DNA here is from genome assembly GCA_029593785.1 of Cabassous unicinctus. Classification (NCBI taxonomy): domain Eukaryota; kingdom Metazoa; phylum Chordata; class Mammalia; order Cingulata; family Chlamyphoridae; genus Cabassous; species Cabassous unicinctus. The sequence goes on from JAQZBX010021844.1 coordinate 8,731, forward strand.
CCGTAATCAAAATAGTCTGAGTCGCATAGAGCTATGGCACTGGTTAATAGATCATGGGATACCTAGAAGTGAAATAGATGGGCAGTCTACTAAATTCCTTCTGGATCTGTTAAGCAGAAGAGTTCTAGGTTGAGAGAACAAAAACCTAACTTGAATTACAGATGCAGAGAATCATGGCCCCTTAATCAATTCCCAGACTTGAGACAGTTTACAGACCCAGGGCCCCTTGAATGAAGAGAAGGCCAGGTCCCCTTGGGGAAGGATCCTGTAAAGCTGCTAAAAATTTATACTGTTTATCTTCCTCCCAGCTTTCCCCAAGAAGACCTACGGCCTTTTACCAAAGTAACTGTGCATTGGGGACAAGGAAATGATCAGACATTTTGGCGTTTATTAGACACTGGCTCAGAAGTGACATTAATTCCAGGAGACCCAAAACGTCACTGTAGTCCACCAGTCAGAGTAGGAGCTTATGGAGGTCAGGTGATTGATGGAGTTTTAGCTCAGGTCCATCTCACAGTGGGTCTAGTGGATTCCCAGACCTATTCTGTGGTAATTTCTCCAGTTCCAGAATGCATAATTGGAAAAGACATACTCAGTAACTGGCAGAATCCCCACATTGGATCCCTGACTTGTGAAGTGAGGGCTATTATGGTAGGAAAGGCCAGGTGGAAGCCACTAGAACTGCCCCTGCCTTGCAAAATAGTAAATCAAAAGCAATACTGGATTCCTGAGATTAGTGCCACCATCAAGGATCTGAAGGATGCAGAGGTGGTGATTCCCACCACATCCCCATTCAACTCTCCTATTTGGCCTGTGTAGAAAACAGATGGATCTTGGAAGATGACATTAGATTATTGTAAACTTAACCAGGTGGTGACTCCAATCATGGCTGCTGTCCTAGATGTGGTATCATTGCTTAAGCAAATCAACACATCCCCTGGTACCTGGTATGCAGCTATTGATCTGGCAAATGCTTTTTTCTCAATTGCCATTAGTAAGGACCACCAGAAACAGTTTGCTTTCAGCTGTCAAGGCCAGCAGTATACCTTCACAGTCCTATGTCAGAGGTATGTCAACTCTCCAGGCCTATGCCATAATATTGTCCACAGGGAACTTGATTGTCTCTCCCTCCCACAAGACATCACATTGGCCCATTATATTGATGATATCATGTTGACAGGACCTACTGAGCAAGAAGTAGCAAAGACTCTGTACTTATTGGTAAGGCATTTGCGTGAGAGAAGGTGGGAGATATATCCAACAAAAATACAGGGGCCTTCCACATCGGTGAAATTCCTAGGTGTCCAGTGTTGTGGGGCATGTTGAGATATCCCTTCTAAAATGAAGGATAGGCTGTTGTATCTGGCCCCTTCTATGGCCAAACTGAGGCACAACCCTTAGTTGATCTCTCTGGGTTTTGGAGACAACACGTTTCTCATTTGAGTGTGCTACTCAGGCCCATTTACCAAGTGACCAGAAAAACTGCTAGTTTTGATTGGGGACCAGAACAAGAGGAAGCTCTGTGACAGGTCCAGTCTGCTCTGCAAGCTGCATTACCACTTTGGCCATATGCTCCTGCAGATCCAATGGTGCTGGAGGTTTCAGTGGCAAATAAAGATGCTGTCTGGAGCCTTTGGCAGGCCCCTATAGGGGAATCATAACGCAGACCCTTAGGATTTTGGAGCAAAGCCCTTCCATCCTCTGCAGATAACTACTCTCCTTTTGAGAAACAGATTTTGGCCTGCTACTGGACCTTAGTAGAGACTGAATGCTTTACCATGGGTCATCAAGTTACCATGAGACCTAAGCTGCCTATCATGAGGTGGGTACCATGAAGTTGGGCATGCACAGAAGCACTCCATAATAAAGTAGAAGTGGTATGTATGAGATAGGGTTCAAGTGGGTTCTGAAAGCACAAGTAAGTTACATGAGGAAGTAGCTCAAATGCCCATGGTCACCACCCCTGCCATGTTACCTTCTCTTTCCCAGCCCACAGCTTTGGCCTCTTGGGGACTCCCTTACAAATCAGTTGACTGAGGAAGAGAAAACTCAGGCCTGGTTTACAGATGGTTCTGTACGATATGCAGGTACCACCCAAAAGTGGACAGCTGCAGCACTGCCACCCTTTTCTGGGACATCCCTGAAAGATAGTGGTGAGGGCAAATCCTCTCAGTGGGCAGAACTTCAAGCCGTGCACCTGGTTGTTCATTTTGCTTAGAAGAAGAAATGGCCAGAGATGCATTTGTACACTGATTCATGGGCTGTTGTCAATGGCTTGGCTGGATGATTAGGGACTTGGAAGGAACGTGATTGGAAAATTGGTGACAAAGATATCTAGGGAAGAGCTATGTGGCTAGACCTTTCTCTGGGCAAAAAAACATGAAAATATTTGTGTCCCACATGAATGCTCACCAGAGGGTGACTTCAGTAGAGGAAGATTTTAATAATCAAGTGGATAAGATGACCCGCTCTGTGGCTAACACTCAGCCTCTTTCCCCAGCCACTCCTGTCACTGCTCAATGGGCTCATGAACAAAGTGGCCATGGAGGTAGGGATGCAGGTTATGCATGGGCTCACAACATGGACATCTCCTCACCAAGGCTGACTTGGCTACAGCCACTGCTGTGTGCCCAATCTGCCAGCAGCAGAGACCCACACTCAGCCCCCGATATGGCACCATTCCCTGAGGTGATCAGCCTGCTACCTGGTGGCAGGTTGATTACTTTGGACCACTTCCATGATGAAAGGGACAGCAATTTGTTTTAACTGGAATAGACACATACTCCAGATATGTGTTTGTGTTCCCTGCATGTAATGCTTCTTTCAAAACTACTCTCTGTGGACTTACCAAATGTCTTATCCACTGCCTTGGCATTCCACACAGCATTATTTCTGATCAAGGAACCCCCTTCACAGCAAATGATGAGCTGGAGTGGACATATGTCCATGGAATTCACTGGTCTTATCATGTTCCCCATCATCCTGAAGCAGCTGGATTGATAGAACGGTGGCATGGCCTTTTGAAGATTCAATTATGGCACCAATTAGGTGGCAATATCTTACAGGGCTGGGGCAATGTTCTCCAGGAGGCTGTGAATGCACTAAATCAGCTTCCACTCTATGGTGTTGTTTTGCCCATTGCCAGGATTCATGGGTCCAGGAATCAAGGAGTGGAAATGGGAATGGCACCATTCACTATTACCCCTAATGACCCACTAGGAAAATTTTTGCTTCCTGTTACTGCAACCTTAAGCTCTGCTGGTTTACAGGTCTTAGTTCCAAAAGAAGGAGTGCTTCCACCAGGGAACACAACAATGATTCCATTGAACTGGAAGTTAAGACTGCCACCTGCCCACTTTGGGCTCCTCGTGCCTCTGAATCAACAAGCAAAGAAGGGAATTACTGTACTGGCTGGGTGATTGATCCTGACTATCAAGGGGAAATAGGACTGCATCTACATAATAGGAGTAAAGAAGAGTTTGCCTGGAATGCAGGAGATCCTCTAGGGCGTCTCTTAGTACTGCCATGTCCTGTGATCAAAGTCAATGAAAACTGCATCAATCCAATCCAAGCAGGACTAGCAATGGCCCAGAATTTTAAAGAGTAAAAGTTTGGGTCACCCCACCAGGCAAAGAACCATGGCCAGATGATGTGCTGGCTGAGGATAATGGGAACATGGAATGGGTAGTGGAAGAAGGAAGTGATAAATATGAACTTTGACCACATGACCAGTTAGAGAAATGAGGACTGTAATGGTCATGAATCTTTCTTCCTTGTTTCGTTATGAGTATGATTGTATATGCACATAAAATGAATGCTTTGTTTTCTTCCCTATCCTTTTCCCTTATCATATGACAAATTGTATTAGTTTCATGGCATAAAATTTAAGGATGTCATGTTTAACAGTGAATATTATCAATGCATTTCCAGTTTTACGCAGGACAGGTGAATATTCTTAGGCAGAAATATATATATGCATGTCACATATACATGCACATATATATTCTTTTTACTTAGAGACTAAGTATGGTTTAAGGTAATGTGCATGGTTGCCAAATTGACAAGGGGTGGACTGTGATGGTTAGGCTAATGTATCAACTTGGCCAGGTAATTGTGCCCAGTTATTTGGTCAAGCAAGCACTGGGCTAACTGTAATACAGGACATTTATGGACTTTAGTCATCAGTGAGTTTATTGCGTAGATGGCTGATTACATCTACAATCAACCAGAGAGATTGCCATCAACAATGAGTGAAGTTTTATCCAATCAGTTGAATGCCTTAAAAGGGAGTGATTTCAGCATTCAGAGAGAATTTCCCAGCTTGTCTTTGGACAGCCAACATCTCCTGGGAACTCTTAAAGGACCGTCATCAGACTTTCATCGGAGCCCCTGGTTTGCAAGCTGCCTGCAGAATCTGGACTTGTACATCCCCATGGTCATGTGCGAGAATTTCATAAAATCTCATAATATTTACAGATATCTCCTGTTGATTCTGTTTCCCTAGAGAAGCCTGACTAATACATTATATTGTGCACATTATTTGTTTGCTCTCACAATTTTTTTAGGTTCTACCAGACAGTGTCTGTTAATGGGCATTAGGATGCAAAAAGGGGGTGACTACATGTTATAGTTGTTAAAAAGTCAAATTCTAATTTTCAATAGTCCAATGTATTACCCTGAAAGTTAATATGATTATAAAACGAATGTAAAATTGCCTCTTTAAATTTAATATGTTCATGCAATTCTGAGTTTTTTAGTGATTGGAGCTGATATTTGTTCAGAGATTTTTAGATGTCATAGAACATATGCTAAACACTTTTTATAGATTAGCTATCAGTTTAATTCTAATTTCTCTTTTATGTAGTTGAAAAACTCAAGCTTGTAAAGATTAAGAAACTTACATAAATCGCAATGCTAGGTTAGTCTGGGAGCAGGGCCAGAATCACGAAAGTAGGAGCTCAGAGCTTGTGCTCCAAACTCAGCCTGAAGTAACTGATCCAGATGGTTAAAAACAGGAATTAAAAGCAGGGACTTGGAAAGATATTTGCACACTGATATTCATAGTGACATTATTCACAATTGCCAACAGATGAAATCAACCCAAGTGTCCATCAACCAATGAATGGATAAACAAAATGTAGTGTGTACATACAATAGAGTACTATTCAGCTGTAAGAAAGAATGAAATCCTGATACAACAAATGCATGAACCTTGAAGACATCATGTTAAGTGAAATAAGCCAGACACAAAAGGACAAATATTGTACCATCTCACTGAAATGAAATAATGAGAATAAGCAAACTCATAGGGTCAGAATCTAGTATAGAGGTTACCAGGGGATGGGATTAGTATAGAGACTGGAAAGTTAGGGCTTAAAATGTACAAGGCTCCTATTTGGAAAGATGGAAATGTTTTGGTAATGGATGGTGGTGATGGTAGCACAGCATCGTGAACGGAATTAACAGCAGTGAAATATATATCTGAATGTGGTTAAAAGGGGAATTGTTAGGCTGTATATATAGTAACAGAATAAAATTTTTTAAAAATCTATGGAATTGCACCTCACAAACAGGGAACCCTAAGTTAAACCATGGGCTATATGTGCTTTCAACAGTTGTAACAAATGGTCCACACCAATACAAGGTGGTAATAATAGGGTGATAAAAAAGAATCCTCTATTTTATGCACGGTTGTTCTGTGATGTTTAAAATAATACTGGGAGTGAATGTAGCTCAAGTGGTTGAGCGCCTGCTTCCTAGGTGCGAGGTCCTGGGTTGAATCCCCTGTACCTCCTAAAAAAAAATAACACTAATGACTCTATAGCATAGCCATAGCAATTGCAATACTGGAGAACTGAGAAATATTTGATTGTTAAAACAAAAGAATAAGGAAGTTCTAGAAGCTATAGAGCAGAAGAGATCAGGTATAAAACAAAAGCCAACAAAGCAGAAGAACTTACAACTCCAGAAAAGCAAATGAGAAGATTTCCAAATTTGTGAGTTTCTTCAGCAGGACCCAGACTATTTCCAACATCACAAGGCACGAGAGTGGGGGTGGGGAGAAGGCTCAAGGAGCGGATTAGCTGACCAGATGGGGGAGGGCAGTTCAGGGCTTAATAGGGCTCAAAACAGCCGGGATCCAACCTGCCCTGGATACAACCTTGAGGAAACGTTGCCAAATAAAGGAAGATGGTGACCTACTGGCAGACTCCCAGTGTGCACTGCGGTTGAAAACAACGTCCAAACCAACCCTGAATCACAACAAATGCTGAGGAAAAACATAGGAACAGAAGGAATTAGGCACTTGCAAATGCAGAACACAGGTTATTTGCCCATTCTAAAACAGCAAAAATAATTCCTATCCAGCCGACACATCCTTTCTCTTTCCTGAACAACTTCAAAGCAGCCCCCAGCAAGGCAACACGGATTTTCATTTGAGCTAAGAAATGAATCCTAATGGCCATTCTGATCAATCCGGGCCCTCAAATATAAATATGAATAAGTAATCAAAGATCAATGAACCTTTGAGGAAAATTAATGTTTTTCAGACCTGAAAAAAAATATACCCTGAGAAACAGTGTTAATGAAGGAAAATATGAAACTTTAAAAGTAGCTGTATTGGTATTCTCATAGAAACTCAAGAGATCTTCATATTCATTAAATTAAAAACAAAACAATGTGTCATGCAAAAGAAGCCACCAGAATTCTTGGAATCTAAGAACATGTTTCACATTGCATATTTGATGCAGCTGAGATCTGAAATACAGTGCTCAAAATTAAGATTCTGGGAGATATTCTCCCAGAAATAAAAAGGGCAAAACAATGAAAATTATAAGAAAAAAGGCTAAGAGACATGATAGGCAAATTCAAAACTTAAAATGTCTTTAGTGAGGCAATTTTAGGGAAACAACAACAGATAAGTAATTTTATTGTAAAAAGAAAAAGGAATTTGCCCAGAACAAAAGAAAAACAAAACATTATAGCCCATTAGTTGACAAACAGGATTAGTAGAAATTTGTTTTTAAAAATTCAAAAATTAGAAAAGAAAGGATACAAACACATTCTGGTGACTAAATATCTAAATACTTATCTAGAGAGAAAATCAAGTTCCCTATAGAGGAAAAAGTAAAAGGTCATCAGATTCTTCATCAGTAAATATCTCTATCTATCACTCTATCTACCTACTTATCTACATTTGTATCTACACCTGCATCTACATCTACATGTACATATACATCTATATTTATTTAGAGTGGGTCCACACCCACAGGAATGGATTGAGTTTAAGAGCATAATAATTTAAATATAAATTATTATATTCTTATATAACATAGGTATAACATAATAAAAGCAGCTTTGTATTAGTGAAAGAATAGACATATAGATGAGTGACACAGAATACAGAGTCCAGAACTAAATATTCACACATAGAGTCAACTGATGATTGATAAAGGTGCCAAAGCAGTTCAATGGAGAAAGGTGAATTAGTCTGCCAAAGGAGTGCTAATGCAAAGTACCAGAAATCTGTTGGCTTTTTAAAAGGGTGTTTATTTGAGTAAAAGTTTATAGTCCCAAAGACGTGGAAAGTCCAACTCTAGGTACCACAAGAAGTGCTTTCACACCAAAGTCGGCTGCCACATGTTGAAGCAAGATGGCGGTTGACCTCCGCCTAGTCTCTCCTTCCCCTCTAGGCTTCCTCTTCCTCTTGAGCTCCTTGGGCCTAGCCTCTTGAGTGTTTGAGCTTAAATGATCCTATTGTCTTCTCTCTCCAGACATAGGGCATGTTTCTTTCCAGGCCGTCCATATCAGTCTCAGCTAGTCTGCTCTCTTCCCAAGGTCAGCTGCAAGCTATCAGGCAAGTGGCCCATCTCTCCCCCAAGCCAGAAACTCCCTTTCTGTCACATGGCAGGATAAAAAATGACAGAGTTCTCTCTTCCTGTGCGTCTTTGTGAGTGTCCATTTATATCAGACACAGCAAGGGGGTGGGGACTCAACCTGAGTCACATCTTACTGATGTAGTCAAATCAAAAAGCTCTAATCTTAACAGGTGAGCTAATCAAAGGCCCCTCAACTGGATTTAACATGATCAAAAGGTATCATACCCAAGGAACAGATTAGTTTACAAACATAATTTTTCTTTTTTTGGGGGGATTCATAAATAATCTCAAACTGCCACAAAAGGATAGTCTTTTCTTTCAACTAATGGCAATGAAACAATTGAATGCTGATATGAAAAAAAAGAAAAATGAACATAGACACAGACACATTAAATAAAAACAAATGCAAAATGGGTCATAGATCTAAATGTAAAATTGTAAAAAATTATTGAGGAAAACAGAGGGGAAAATCTACATGATCTCAAGTTCAGTAATGAATGACTTTTTAAATACAACATCGATAGAATGATCCATGAAAGAATTAAAAACAGTTTTTAAAGAAGATGTTGGAAGGCTCATAGGCAGAATAATATCTGAAAATAGATATCATTTTCATTTTGCTAGTTTGTCTGTTTATTTGATTGATTGATTTTAAGTATGAAATCTGTTTCTAAATCTAACTAGGCCTGAAATCAGGAAAATGAAACATAAAACTCCTGTTGTAGTTCAGTGGTTCAAAGAGAGCCACTTGCTACAAAAGGCAAACCCAAACTGTTTGAATTTGATTGATGTGTAAAATCAATTTGAAAAAGTCCAGTCAAGTCAAAATCAGTAAAAAATATTGATGTTCATATATAAGTCAAAGTTATCTAATAATTGGTCAATTCCAGTTCCTTTCTGTGGCTTTTATCTCAGTAAATATTAGATCACAAGAAGATAAAAATGGTATGGAATATTTATGATATTTCTTAATATATATGTCTCTGACAATGCTTGTGTCTATGCCCACCAGTCATGCTTTCTATATCTTCTATATTCACATCCATAACCTTATCCATATCTCTAGCTCTATCCTATCTTTATCATCCCTCTGTCTCTATTATCTCTGTCTCTAGCTCTGCCTCTATCTCTTTCTCTGTGTCTATCTCTATCCCTATCTAATCTATCTGTCCTGACAGAAATGATTTTAAATGTTTAACTCTCTAAATATTTAAACTACAACTTTAAATCCTAGTTTTTAAGCTTTTATAAAGATATTTGATAGCTAAGATAAATCCTTGTATATTGTTAAAGGAAGAAATTAATAAATACAAGTACAGAAATTGATGAAGGGTTAAAAAGGAGAGCTGGAGTACCATAACAGAAATGTGTCATTTTTTCAATCAGCTTCTATCTGTCCTTTTTGTTTCAAGCATCTTCCTTCTCTCCGTGGGTTGATGGGTATTTGGTGTGGAGCATGTGGCCGTGGACCATCATTTCCCTCAAGCTTCTATCTCGTGCCACCGTGATTGACTCAGAAATGGAAATGTGATCCGATAGACCAGCCAGCGCCAGAGGGCTGCACACCTGACCCCACAGCAGGTGCTGGTCCAATGTCCACCTAAAGCTGTGGGGGCCCTGACATGCCCAAAACACACCTCAACAACCACTTTCAGAGTGGTCACATGGAAAAAATGCTGCAGCCAATGGCACTGTTTCATTCTCAGCCTTCTGGTTCATGAGCCAATAAATTTTATATTTTGATTATGTTACGGTTGTATTCCTGGCATTTGGAATGTAGAGACCTAATCAATTTAACAATTGATACAGTCCCTAAACCAAAATCTTGTTCTTTAAAAATGCCAATAAACTAGATAAGTATTTGGTAATTATAATCAAGAGAAAAGGCAAATCATAAATAAACAGCACAAGGCCTGAAAAGGAGGACAATGAGGGAATTAGGAACTGTGTTTATGTACTAAGCTCAAAATCATATCAAAATTTTAAAAAATGTTAGGTAAAATAGATGAAGCTTTCTTAAGTGTGAATTACCAATATTAGTTTAAGAGGACACAAAATCTGAATATAAGAAGAACCAGAGAAGAGCTTTACTTACAATAAAAATCAAATGAGTTTTATGAATAAATACTATAATACCATATTATTTTCCTATTGCTGAAGGAACTAATCACTACAAACTTAGTGACCCCTCATATTTCTGTAGGTCGGAAGACTGGGTTGACATGACTAGTTATTTTGCTCTAGATTTTACAAGGACAAAATGAAGGCTGGGCTGGGCTCTGGAAAGACTCTGTTTCTAAACTGATTTGGGGTTGTCGGTGGAACCCAACTCCTTGCGGTTGTAGGCTAAGATTCCTGTTTGTTTGCCGGTTGTCAGATGGGCGTCTCCTTAGCTCCTGAGGAGTTCTCCCTGGTCCTTGTACCTGGGACCCCACAGCTCAGAGCCTGCAACGCAGCAGCATTTCACTAAAGAGAACATACAGACGGCAGATAAGCATGAGAAAGATGCTCAAATATCATTAGCCTCCAGGGAAATGCAGTCTACACCCACAACAATGGGGCAGGGCTGTATCTTGAGCCACATGGTGGTTACATGAATCTACACATGATAAAATGGCGTAGAAACTCAGGCACACAAACGAGAGCTGTAGACTCGGGCGATCTGAATAAACCCTGTGGAATGAACTAATACCACCTCCCTGGTTTGGGCATTTTACCCTCAAGGCGGTGGGCAGGATGCTACTGCAGACAGGGGGCTGGATGAAGGGTGAGCTGGACCTCCCTGCACATTATTTTTTGACTTCCTGTGAATCTATAATTATGTCAAAATACATTTTTTAAAAATTTTAAAATGTGTGATACCTGGATAGATTGATGGATGAAATATAAATTGCTGATAGTAGTTATTTTGGTACCATTTTGAGTATGATGACTTTGCATTCTTCTTTATGATTACTGGAATTTTAAATATTCTATTGTATATGTTCAGTCCTTTTATAGCAAAAAAATGCATATATATCTAATTATATTAAAGGATGTAGCAAACAGAAACTGTCCATGTTTTGGTAAAACTTAGGAGAAAGTCAAAATTTCCAGATAATAGAGTTTATCCCAGGATTTCACATTCAAATACTAGTCCTTATAACTTAAAAGTTTTAGGCATTTTACTAATGTATCTAAACTTTGGTAGAACTTTCAATTAAGTGAAAGTACTTTTACTTTCAGCAATTGTCTAAACTAAATATTTCAGTTATCTTTTTCTTTTTTTCCCATTTCCAAAGCTAGTGTTTTTAGCATTGTTTTCCCAAAGCAGCCCCTTAAAGATGCTCACTAGGCCGCCGTTAGCGAGTCAGAGCAGCACAGGGCCTTGGGGCTCCGGCATCTGGTCAACCTGAGAGGGGCTACAGAGTCCTGCCAGGACCTGTCGTTGGGATTTGATGAGAGGCCAGCTGGGAGACGGCTCACTGCAGGTGAGCTCGGCTTTGCTAGACCTAAAGGCACATTTGGATTTCTACAGGCTTTGTTGCTTAGGTCTTAAGGAATAAGTGTCTTGCTATTGATTTATCTCCAAATAAAGAGGGTTGCTGCTGCAAGACTCCTCGGCACCAAGATCTCAAGAAATGAGTGGAAACAGACTTAATGATGAATTAATTGAGCCGTAGTTCAACATTTCCCTGAATCTTAAATATTTGGTCATGCTTCTTGAGCAATCAGTAACAAAATCTCAGACGTATACCGGATCTTCTTTTATAGTTATATCATAATTTAATATTTGTATTTGTAATAACTATTCAGTTAGACACTTTGGTGGATGAGAACAAGATAATTCATATTTAAAGGATAATTCTTGTTTTTTCTAAACCAGGCAAGTGTACTTTTATGAAACTGCTTCCTCCCCAATCCACCCATGTGATTCTCCTGGGCCTCATTCAGAATCTCCTCTACCCAACACCAGCTGGGTGAATCTGTGTTCTCATTTCACCACTCTCACCAGTCCCAAAACCTGATGGGCGGTGGAAATAGCTCTCTCAGTCCGCCATCTCTGTTCTCCTTCTAAACTCTCTGTGGGTTAGTTACTTGAGCTAATGAAAGTACTGTTCTTGCATAAGCTAAGTTTCATTTGGACCTCTCCACTTGCAAACAAATAAGCCATTAATAAAACATGCACAATATGTGAATAGATTTATCCTGAATAGCACAGTATAAGAACTATTTTAAAATAACTGCACAAATTGGATAGAAATATTGCTTTGTGTATATTTTAGAATTTAAAATTTGAAAACGTGGAAAAGAAACCTGTCAGAGTATAATTCCATAATAAACTACCTGCCATGTTCCTTCCAATGGCTCAAATATTATTTTATAATTGATACTATTTATATTGATACTAGTATTGCAAACAAGACAGCTCTTTCATCGTCAAGCAGCATAGATGAGCTGCTTTTGCACAGAAAGTTCTTTTGATTAGCTGCTAATGGTGGCAAATACATGTCATCTACTATTTCCCCAGGACAAAGGGACATGATGATAACCCCTTGTCTTGATCCTCTAATCCCCAGTCCTAATATCCCAAATTTAGGACTTAATTCTTGTTTGATTTAGAGAGAACAGGAAAAAAATCATTATTGCTATAACCCACCACCAAACTTAGGTCCTTTCTATAACTGATTGATTAGAGGGCAAGGAAGGAAATACATATCGAGTGCCCGATATGCACCCAATACTAGGCTGTGAGTTTTACACATATTACCCCTTCTAATCCAGATAATAAATTGGACAAGGGTTTGAGGTTGTTATTTTACAGATGCAGAGCACAGGGATGCCTCGAGCTGGTTCACACACTCGGAGCTGGGTTTGAACTCTGTTATTCTTGGGTCCAAGCAGATGCGATTTCCACCCTTCAGCATCGCCTCCCTGAACGGAATGGTGTTTATTGCTGTGAAGTTGTAGCAAGCGTAAAGTCCAGTCAGTTAGAAGGAATTTTAATGCCCATGGACTCTCTGGGTTTGGTTGTCCCCTGCACGTAGGTAGGGCTTTCTCGGCGTGAGGCTCTCCCTGCCCCATCTCCGCTCGCTTCCCTTCGGGATCAGTTCAAAAGACACAACTTACCCACAACGTCACGGGTGGCTTCGGGCATGGCTTCGGGCATGGATTTCGCCCTGCCGACTCCGGTTTCGCATCCTGTTCAGCCCAGTTCTCCTGTCCCTCATTTTACCAAGATCGTCGGCAACTTACAGACAAGCAAAGCCCATAGATCATATTTCTATTTCATTTAAATAACACAGATATCCAATGCAATTTATTTAAGAGTCAGCCTGGTTTCCTCTAGGTCTCTGAGTAAGTTACACTTTGCACATTTACAGCTCTAACTCTTCTCGTTATTCAGGGAATGTCCTCTCCGTCCCCTCCCTCTCCACTGTGTGGCCAGTTTCTCTCTAAGACAATCTCCTTTCCATGAACATTTCATTGGGTGCTCTGTGCTCAGATAGCCAAAAGTAAAATCAATTCTTCCTTGACTCATAATGACAACCCGTCAGGGAAGGATTTTACAGGTTCTAAAGAAAGCAAGTTTACAGTTTTCCCTGGCTGGAAGCTTTCCCCAGATTGCCAGTAGAGTCTTGGAAAAAAGTTATTTGCCCAGCGGGTGATTTAGGTGCATGCATCTTTTACAACATAACTAAGTAGATACTAGGTAGTTGATTAGCAAAGGAAAACCTTCTTCTTTTCCTACAGTGTTGGTGAAAATCCAACCACTTTGGTTTGTCTGCTTGCCTGGCAAATGCCTTTACAGTAAAGCAGCAGGATGGAGGTGAGCCTCTCACAGTCTTGTTACAGGAAAGGCCCAGCCCTCCTCCTCAGCCTTTCTCCCCCGACCCCCCACCCCAACCGGTTTCCCCTAAAGAGCAAGACAGACAGACAAAAGGAAAAGCAACAGCCAGACGTAGGCAAACAGGCGCGTGCGAGGAGTTACAGTGTTGGTGAGAGGCTGAGTGTGAGCCCAGGCTGGCCCTTCCTTCTTGTGTGTTAGGACCAGGTTTGCCGTCACCAAGGGGTGGGCTCCCTCGCTGCCCCAAGAAACCAGGTTCTCGGCCGTCCTGGGCAGGACAGCTGAGCCGCTAAGGGCCCCTGATGCAATGGAGACCTCAGTAAGGACTCAAGATATAGCCAGAGCCCCTTCACCCTGGTGAACCGTTAATTTCCACTCCCACAATAATTTCAGTGGAACAAGCAATGAAGTCAGCTTTCCCTTTGCTTCATAAGGAATAAAACACGATGTTTTGTTTGTGCCAAGGAAGAGGAGCAAGTGGTGCATCTGGCTCACGTGTACATGTCACAACTCACTCTTTAAACATGATCCTGGCAGCATACTTCCAACTCAACTCATTTTCAAGGCGAAACTCAAAATTAACATTAAAGGAAGACAATACCCAAGGTCCTCAAACAGCTCCTCTAAGGATTAGACCCAGATAAAGACAGTTAATTATGCCCACAGATATTTATTACCTCAAAGTGTCTAAATAAAATGTAGCTCTTAAACTATTATTCAAGTAAGCCCAATGATTTTAACTGGTCCTTTTTACTTTGTATTGATAATCTGTAAAGAAAAACATACATAAGCACAATTTCTCAAAACACAACCAATACCAACAAACATAATTCCTAAATGTAAAGAACATCCCGAAAACTAATGATGAACTCATTTTCTCAGCCAATGTGACCTTCATGAGAAGACAGCTTGAAAGAGCATTCACCATTAACAATACAAAAAAGCCTGGGAGTTTTTATAAAAATTAAAGGCTTGTCTGCCAAAGGAGCCACATTAAAATCCTTTTACACTCTTGCATAAAAAATTAACCTTAACAAATAAAACCAAGCTGTGAATCATTTATCTTGGCTTATCTCTTTGATTACTGTATATTAATTAAGATGTGAATTACTACTTGAAATAAAAGGATGCCTGAGATCCAAAAAGAATTAAAAATGAATGTTCTATAGGGAAACAATGAGGAGGGTGATTCAGGAAGCAATTGAAAAATGAATGTTTACTTCTAATGTTTTACTTTGCTATTTTCCTTAAAAGAAAATCTATATAAATTTATATTGTTTGTATTCTGCTATTCCCTGATAGTTGGAAAACAGCTGTTCTCCCGCATTGCTCTTCGGATGGCAAGGCTCAATAATCGGTCTCGGCCCAGGTTAAGTGATGGAATTCATTTAAATGCCCCAGAAGTAATCATCCACAAAGAGTACATTATTTCTCTTTTATGAATTTTCAAACCTAATACTGATGGGTGGCATGCAATTAAACCTGATCAATATGTAATTTAGGTGGGCTGACATGTTTTCAAATTCTCAGAATATAGATTCTTTCAATATTGCAAGAGCTTAGTGAAATACCTCGCCCTATAAAACAGCTAAGGCAGTTTAGTACAGTACAGGAAGAAAAAGTTTAGTCAGAAGATGATGGAGAAGTAACTACATTGGAAACTCTAATTTTTGAACAGAAACCATAATTGGGAAATTGAGATTGTGCTTGTGCTTGGTCCTGCGCTCTCTCTCTCTCACACACACACACACACACACACACATACACACTCACACTTCTAAAGAGGGTACCAGGGAAGAACTAGCTGCAGGATTTTGTGAAGTACTGTCTTGGTAATTTTCATGTGCAAATGCTTTCTAAGGCATTATAAATACTAAAAGAATGCAGAAATGGAATGACAATGGGAAGGAGTTCTATGCACATTTATTCCTAAAGCTTTATTTCCAGAAGTCAAGTAAAGACCAAAACCAAAACCAAAAAAAAAAAAAAAAGCCCATGGAGGGTGGGATTACCGCAGTGACCCTTTGTGTTAAGCTAATAAACAAGGGGAAGTACATTGGCTTGTGACCTTGAAGGTCAGAGGCCACGCCGGAGGCATTACTAATTAGCCCGCTGTCATCCACACAATAAGAATTACACTTGAGGTCCTATGATTTGACAGGACTCAATTTTAAATTTCATGCCTGAGGTCTTAAAGTGCTCTTTCACCCTTCCCATTTGCATCTTGTACAGGACCAAGCAAATACAAATAGGGCTTCTGTTTGTGGAAGCTCCGGACGAAAGCAATTCCCGCACCTGAATTTGCCAGGCTTCCTAGTCTTTAGCACATACACTTCAAGAAACTACACCTTAATACACACTTCTTCAAATAAACAAATAATTTTTATTTATCGGGGTGCCGCGTCCTCTAGACTTTGACCTATTTTGTCAAATGCTTATTGAATGCTCCGGAAACCGATGGCACGGCTTTGTATAATAGGAAAGGTTTGCTCAAGTTGGAGGTCTCCAGCTCTGGGGATACGCCCTACGACCCTCATTTCTTGCTCTGCCCAGATTCGATCTCCAGGGAAACCGGCTTTGTGGGGACGTCTCACTATGCCCGGCTTTGGCCTGCAGGAAGGGGCCAGGCGGGCTTGGGTTTTATGGTGCCAGCAAAGCGACTTGGGCTCCTGGCAGGAGGAGGGCACGCGTCACCCACACGAGGGCTTCCCGAGGCCTTGGCTGGGTCAAACATGCCTCCAAAAACCCACAATTCGCCCCGGGTCCCCCTTGAATGCCGGCAGGGCGAGAGAGGGGAGCAAAGAGGAAGGCGGACGGACTGATAGGTAATATTTTAGGAGCCGCGACGCTCACACGCGCCCACTACAGGAGCTTTAGCCGTCAGCAGATGTGCCTTTCCCACAGGCGCTTCAGTTTTTGGAGTGTCAGTTAATAGAATGCTACCCACGTCCCTCCTTCAAATCCCACACCCTCTCTACAGAGATTGGTGTGACATTCTTATGTCTTAAGAACATTAAAAAACGTATTTTGCTTTTTTAATGAGAAAAGTGACAAATGGGGGCCAGAGTGACACACCAGAAAAAGGAGGGGGCCCTGGCAGAGACGGGGCGCAGGCACCTACTTGCTCCTCTTCTGTGAGTCCAGGGATCCTCAGGGACATCACTGAGAAGCACCCAAGGGCACACGGGGCTTGAAGGGAAACGAAATAGGCGTTTTTGTTGTGAACGGGGGCAGCTGCCCAGGGCCCTTCGGTGGAGGCACCGCCTGCGAATGGCTTGGTGAGGTGCCATCTCGGCGCAGACCCCTCCTTCCAGGCTGCCATCTCGTAAGGCACGGCCCAGACGTGGAAAAACCAGCGCAGACACCCGCATTGCGTTGTTTTAAGGCCACACACGTGCACCTCTATCCGTGTCCTTGAATGTACATCTGTGCGCTGAGGGTGACGTAAAGCCGTGGGGAAATGTGAGTCCTGTGGTCTCGTGGAGACTCCGCCCCGTGGTGCTCCCTGTGGAGAAAATCCTAAGGAGAATGCTGTTTCCAACACATTCATCAAAAACCCTGTAAACATGCCAGTCATAGGAATATCTGGATTTATCTCAGTCTTTAAAAGCTGAAAGAGAAAGGAAAAAACCATCCCAGCCAATACGCATACTCCTGCGTGGGCTAAGGCAACCGCGTTTTGCAGAAGTAAGATAAATACTTTGTAAAGAGATGCTTCCTCCCCTTGAATTTCATCTCCCTGAACTCCACGGCAAGAGATTAGGAAGAACATATTCACAACTTTGCAGTTGTGAGTGCACAAAACAATTGATTCCCACACCCCCAATCGGTCTTTTCTCCTAAGAGGCCATCGTGGTGTTATCTCGATGTGGCATTAGAAATGCCCGAAGGGATAGGAAGGGAGAGACTCTGAGCTATTTGCTGGTCACTGGGACAGAAATGACAAAGGGTTCTGCCCATTAGCTTTTCAATACAGGGCTCAATACGAGCAGGAAATTGATGGTGCAACGGTGGCACCACACGGAGGAAGCTTATGATGCGGACAATAGCACTTTCAATAAAAGGGCTCTTGATTTTCTATGTGTCAAACTGTTTTAATATTAGGGCATTTCTAGGTCAATGAAGGGTTAATGGAGCATCATAAATCATATCCAAACAAGAGCCCTAAGCTTTCTATGCACAAAAAGTAGTCTTTTAAGGTCAAAACAAGCATCAAAAAATATCACAAAATGGTAGGCTGTTAAAGCAGTGTCGAAACCACATTTATTTCACTGCCCCCAACAGACATCGACATAGCATACTAAAGAGAGTGAATAATAGGTGAATTAGAAATTAATGATTCCTCTGCTATGCAAATGGCAATTAAAGGACCTGGTCCGCTGCAGGCTGCGTCCTGAAACCCGTCCCATTTGTTTGGCTTGAAATTCAGAGCATCTGTAAATGTTGCAATGAGCTCTGCTCTGTCTTTATTGAGAGCTGTCATCTTCTGCCCACTGTAAACCTCCAAGTAACTTAAAGTGGGACCCATTAATTCACCTTTACAATAGTATTTCAGCAATTATACTGTGTGGTTAATCTTTGATATGAATAAGTAATGAGCGCTCAGACGAGCCACCGCCGCCCACATTCGCTCCCAGGGCTGCCCAGCAGTGAGACTCAATGATTTACATCGATTATAACCCTAAGGAAGCCTCCCTGTTGCTGGTGTTTTAAGCTCTTCCTCGTCAGTAAAGCTTGAAAAGAGCTATTCTCTCAAGTGTGTCGAATTGTTAAGTTTTTGACTCATTAGGAAAAAAAATCTCGTCACCACCCTTACACATAAGAGCAATTAAAAAAAGATGACAAATTCAATAAGATTTAATGAAGGACAGAAGAAGTGCAATGAAAAGGCACGTTTCCCATTTTGTTTGTGCTTTTAGTCTAAACTAACCACATATATCACACCTTGGGTAGAGATTGTTTTTGGGTAAAGAGCTGCTTAAATCCATTCATTAGGAGGAAAACGATCACACAGGACAATGTCCCTGCACGAAGGCACAGTAGAACCTGCAGCGCCCGTGGGAGACACAGAGGCGCGTGCTCTGTCACGGATGGCCCACTCCAGTTAAAAATCATGCAAAACTAAACCCCAACACAACTCTGAGAGCAACGTAAACTTAGGCACAATTTGTCACTTAAAATCTGCAAATTCCTGCAATATTCGGTGCTACCGTGTGAAACAAATGGGCTTCTGGGAGGGAATGCTGCATTGACAAACTCAGCAGAGAGCAATTTTCTGTCGTTTAATGAAGGATGGAGAAAGGTCTTGATAAAGTACCCACTCATTACAAGTTTGTTTTTGTATGTGTGTCTGGACGGCCGACAGACAGGCCACGCATGCATTGATGAAAAGGTAATCTTTCCAGTTCAATCTTCTTAGACAAGTTGGGATTGTTAAAAGCAATCTTACTTTATTGTGAATTCATTTGGACAGTACTAAACAAAGAACCCACTGAAATCACAGCCTGTGGGTATTTCTTTTTAGCTACAATAATATCAAAACATGGTATTTGATTCAGGTTTTCACACCACCTTTCAGCTCTAGGGTGTAATAGTGAAATATAATATATATAACACTCATTTGGGGTAGAGAGATAACTTCGCTTATCATTTTAGAACAATTTATAAAAGATGCAATTAGTTTAAAATCTACTCCATCATATATATGAAATGTGTTTAATAGTTATAGAATTTCTACTCTAATACTCTATATTAAAATGCATAATGGATTGATGAATTATATTATCACCATGACTGTTATATTAAATTTTTGTCATCCACAAAAATGTAATTTAATTTAGACCAAAAAACTAATAATAATAAGCAAACCCCAAATTTAGATATACAAAAAATATATTTGAATACTTTTCAGTTGAATCAGAGTTCTGGAAATCAGACAAAATCAGAGTATTTCATAATTTACCAAATTTGAATATATAGCTTTTTTAGCGTAGTTAAGTTGAGATGATGGAAAAGAATCATCTTTTTTAATAGCTAACATTTTAAGGAAGCAGAGTTTGCAATGAAATTGTGTAGCATCAGGAGGTAACTGCTCAATAATACCCACAGAGAACTCTTAAAGTCTTATAACCAGATATTTGATGTGGGTAGCAATAGGATATGCTCACATGCACACACACAAATACATACACCCACATCTACACAAACACACAGGTTCTGGAAAAATCATAAATGAGATGTTTACATTCATGTATGAATAAAAAATCATAAATAACGTTCAGATTAGTGAAAACATCGTCAAGAAGAGAGGGTGGGTGTTCTCATAGTACCAGTTCTCTTCTTCTGATGTGCCAGCTCTAGAGCCAATGTGCATTGTCTGCGTGTTCCGTCCACTGTAAAAGGCTCTCTGCCTCCAACTGCTTAAAGTGTCGTCCTTTTCTACCTCCGGGTTCTTCCCTTATGTTTTAAACTAATTTACAATGTCCTCGTGCTTTCTGTCATTGTCATTCAAAAGTGATCAGCCTGTCAAATGAGGATATCTTCTTTGCACAGCGAGTGGTAGAGGGCCTGCTCCAGCCAGCCCAAGTAGCCACCAGGGCTGGTTGCAAGTCTTGGAGAGCCAAAGCCGCAGCACTGTTTCTTCTGCCTCAAGTTGAAAGTCCTGGCCAGCACTTATATCAGAGGACCAATACTGGAGTCGCACACTCCCAACCCAGAGCTGGTTTGTTTGGCTTGTGTAATGTTTTAAAAAATTACAGTTAATATTTAAAAATTGGAAAGTTTTCGGGTGAAATTATGGGTTTTGAACTTCTTTTGAAAAATATGAAGCTCTAGCAGTACTGGCTTCTCACTCTTGCAGGGCCAGTTTCTTCTGGTGGTGGGGAGGCCCCCTCCCCTTCTGAGGCCTCTCTGCTCCGAGATCAGGAGTCCCTCACCGTGTTAGCTTTGCAGGGAAGTTTTATGTAGCAAGGAGATGCCTGATGTAAGATGCCAACAGAGAAGTTTATTTTGTAATGCAAGTACTCTACTTATTAATTTGATTGTACTGTCTCTGAAGACCGATTACTTTCCATTGTAAGTCGAGACTGGCCGTAGTATCATAATGAATGGCGTGGAAATAAATAAAATTTATTACCAACTCTGTGACTAGAACTCAATTACTAATTTCAGGATACACAAAACAATGGAACACCCAAAATGATTAAGTCTGCGAATACGAATTTAACTGAGTGTATCATAAGCTTTTGAAAATTCAAATGCATAAATTGGAAATCTTTCCAGCACATGGTAAAAATTACAAGTGTCTTCAAATGTGAATTTATAAAATTATGTTCCTGAAAGGGTTAATGGTTATTTTATCATAAATGTCAACTTTATATATTCTGATTTATATATTTTGTGTATGATTATTTTAAAACATTTACCAAGTGCTTTTTTTATTTTTACAGCACTGTCTTCACTTGCAGAGAAAGTTATAAAATGAACCAGGTCAAGCCTCAGCCTTCAAGGACTTTCTGTAGAGAGATAGAGTGATGGGCCTGGGCACAAATGATGAGATGGAAGAAACCCGAGGGGCAGGGGAGGCCGGTGCACCAGCTGGCTAGCCATCCAAATCGGAGATCAGCGCTGTTGGGAGGTAAGAGTCACTAGACATATGCCCTGGTTAATCTCCCTTAATGTCAGATTAAATTTCAAGGTGCTTTATGACTAAAATAAACCAAAGTCACAGCTATTTGAGAAAGATCATTTTAGTTGTAAGGGATAAGTCAACTTTGTTTCTAATTATGTGATATCAAAGCAAGCACTACTCCTATCTGCTTGCCAAACGTTTACCCTAGAAATAAAGAGCCAAACGAGGTCGCTTTGCATCCCAGCCCTTTGCGCACGGCCTTCGCCTGGCTCTCGCGCAGACCCCCTTCTGCCGCCCTCCGTCCCCGGGCTGAAGGCAGGCGGAGAGGAGCCTCAGCCAGGAAGCCCAGCAAGGGGCCCTGGGCGCGCAGGTCACACTCCGTCCAACTTAGCAATTACGCCGTTTAGGATCTCGGAATTTATGTCTTCTTAATGGGTTCATTTCCGAGGAATGAATTCAGAAAATAACAACTTCAGCAGTTGGTAATACTTAGCAAATTGATGCTAAATAGCATGAAAGAGTATTTCTTCCCCCAAATCACATAATTTGGTTCCTAATCGTAAACACTTGATATGTTTGACTGAATAGTAAACATGAATATGATATTTAGTTAATATTTTCTCTGTAAGCAGTCAGTAAAGTTGGCATTTTTCTTTCCAAAGTGTCATTTTAACAAGAAAATTTCAAGGTGGCTTTTTTAAAGATCATTTAATAATATATTGTTTTAAATGTAAGTGTGGTTGAGTTTTGTTTTTTTTTTCTCCTAACAAAAACCTTGAAAAACAAAGACTCACTGGCTATAATGCATCTAAGTACCAAATAAAAAGTGCTCAGGCATGGGAATCACACTTTAAGTGCAGTACAACAAATACTAATTTTAAGTATATAACGTGTGACGTTTATTATTCCTCAGAACTACGCGCCTACCCCGGCCCGACTGTCCCAGGCACTGGGTCCAAGTCAAGGTGATGCCGAGCCGCGCCCGCTGCCCCCACGAGGCCCCCGCCGCCCCCACGAAGGGGAGCCGCGCCCGCCGCCCCCACGAGGGCCCCGCCGCCCCCACGAAGGGGAGCCGCCCCCGCCGCCCCCTCGAGGCCCCCGCCGCCCCCGCGAGGCGCAGCCTGGTTCCAGCGGCGGAGGAGGCGCGCCCAGCAGGCGCCACCCAAGCCAGGTGCGCGCCGTCCCGCCGCTGTCACCACGGAAAAGCGCAGGGCTGCGCGCAGAAGGTCCTGTTGGGTGTCACGATGGGACTTCTGCCCGGGAGCCAAGGGTGGGGGGGGAGAAGCAGGCAGAGAGGGGGGCGGCGAGGGGCTGGGCTGTCGGGCCAGGAGGCGGCCCGGGGGCGCCCCGCTGCAGGGTCCCCGGGCTGTGCAGGGCCGGGCGCTGGGTGTGCCCGTCGCCTGGGTCTTCGCTGGTAGAGCGATGGCGAGGGGCCGGAGGATGGCAGCGTGGCCGGGCGGGAGGTGGCGGGACCACAGGGGCGGCGAGGCCAGCTGCCTGGACGCTCGAGCTGCTGCGAGGCGTCAAGCCTGGGCAAAGCCAGCAGCTCCTCAACTGCAAAATCCCGACATTTTATATACATCAGGCACAACCAAAAAGTGAGCCTTGAGCAAATCCATAAAAGGATTGCCTGCCCCTTAGCAGAGTCAAAACGGTGGGGGTTCACAACAAATAAATATTACCCCGAGTTTTCTAAATGCAAAAGAAATATCGCCACCGTCGCCATCACAGCGGCGGTCACGGTGGCTCCACGTGGGCACAGGTGCCAAGGCCGCCGGCAACCTGCAAGGCCGCGCGGTGCCCTTTCTAGAAGAAGTCTGTGTCAGCGCTGGGTTAGCGGGAGGTGAAGCGCTGGTCGCTCTTTCCGTGTCTCTGTCTCTCCGTCAGTCTCTGTCTCTCTCCCCTCATCTCCCTCTCT
>JAQZBX010021845.1:0-31986 GCA_029593785.1 Cabassous unicinctus
TTGGTACTGGAATTTGTAGGTGTACAACCAAGAGACTTTAATCTTTGGTATGTCCATGGGCCAGCTGGGCCATGAGCCTCAGCAGAGTTGCAACACCTACTCTCCAGTTCATTGTACATACCTAGGACAGCTAACAAGGGGGTGAGGATTGACAACCACCATATCTAGGAAACAGGAAAGCTGACAACAGCAAGCAAGAAGGTTCCCACCATCAGATGTTTCAGATTGAAAACCTCTCTCAATTAGAGGTGGAGTGGACATCACCACCCCAGAATCCTCAGGATTGGGGAATGAACTATGGGCTAGAGTGGACTTACTGGTATTCTACTATAGATATATTGTGATTCTAGCAATGGAAGAAATTACAATATTGATGTGGAGGCAGTGGCCACTGGAGGTGCTGGGGGCAGGGAGAGGGAAGAACATTTGTAATACAGAGCCTTTTTTGGGACTCAGGAATCATCCTAAATGATATTGCAATGACAGATATAGACCATTTTATTTCATCCCATAACCTGCAGAACTGTTTGGGAGAGAGTGTAGACTACAAGGTGAACTATCATCCATGCTCAGTGGCAATGCCCCAGGATGTGTTTATCAATTACAATTAATGTGCCACTTTAATGAAGGACATTTGTTTATGTGGGAGGGTGTGGGAGGTGTGGGGAATGGGACATATGGGAATCCCTATATATTTTGTGTAATATTTAAGTAATCTAAGTATGTTTTAAGAAATGCAAAAAAAGTTATTAAAAAAAAAAGAAGCCGAGTCAGCATCACCATCTTGAAATCCTCACGATTGGGGAATGAACAATGGACTAAAGTAGACTTATTATTATTCTACTATAGACTGACTATTGTTCTAGCAATGAAAGAACTCTTATCATTGTTCTAAAGGCAGTGGCCACCAGAGGTTCTGAGGGATGGGAGAGGGAAGAATATGTGTAATATGGGGGCATTTTCAGGACATGGAGTTGTCCTGCATGATATTGCAGTGATCGATACAGACAATTGTATATTTTGTCATAACCTACAAAATTGTGTGGGACAGAGTATACACTATGATGTAAACTGTTGTCCATGGTTAGTAGCAATGCGTCAATATGTGTTAATCAACAAATGTACCACACTAATGAAAGATGTTGTTAATGTGTCAAAGTGTGAACGGGTGAGGGAGTGGGCATATGGGAATCCCTTATATTTTTAATGTAACATTTATGTAATCTAAATCTTCTTTAAAAATAAAAAAAAACAACATTAATTTAAAAAAGAGCTTATTATAACCACAGAGGCAAGGTGAAAAGGAGTAGAGGCTATGGAGAGGTAAAAATGAACACAGATGATCTGTACACCATAACCTAGCCAAGCTGGCACATAAAATTAACCATCACATGATGAATGCACAGCACTCTGATTGTACTAAAAGCCATTGATTATACACTTTAGATAGATCTTAGAGTATGTGAATATATCTCAATAAAACTGCTTAATAAATAATAAATAATTGTATAAGGATAGCCAGAAATAGCAGCTATGTACAGTGGGGGAAACAGAGAGAGACTGAGAGGTGAAGAATTTTCTTGTTTGTCTGTTTTTGGTTTATTATTATTAATATTGAAATAATGAAAATGCTCTAATAATGATTGATGTGATGAATGCACAACTATGTGCTTATACCAAATACCATTGATTTTACACTTTGAATGAATTGTATGCTTTATTAATATGTATCAATAAAATTGATTGGTTAAAAAAAAATAAAGGGAAGAGCCCCATATTTGGTCGACTGGAGAACTCCTCAATCAATTGAATGCAGTCATGCAAAGCAGGTCCGCTGGATTCTGGTAACAGCAAAGCTTGGTTTAGAACTGTAGAATTTAGGTATATGTTTGTATAATCCAACATTACTGCCTGATAGTTTCCCTGCCTGCTGGCAGCCAGCCAGTAACCCCCATTTGTTCCAGTAGGAAGAGCACACTATGCTGTAACTTCTTGACCTAAGGTAAACTTTGCAGCTTTCTGCAGAACATCACAAGTCGCAGCCACAGCCTGAAGGCAAGGTAGACTAACCCTGCATTACCAGGTCCAGTTTATTTGAGAATTATGCCACAGGGCTTCTGTATTCTTCCAAAGTTTGTGTGAGAACACCAAGTCCTACTCTTGCCTTTCATGTACAAACAAGTTAAAAGGTATACATACATCAAGGAGTCCCAAAGCTGGAGCATTGCTCAGCTTTTCCTTAATCTGGTGAAAGGCCTGACTGCATTCTCTAGTTCACTCTAGGGCTTCTCTGTCTGAGCCCTACACAGAATTATCTTAAGGACAGAAATATTCACCGGGGCTTACCTTGGATGTATTTGTTCCTTTTTTGAGCTCAACCTTTACTGTTACAGCTTTCCTGGGATGCCAGATGGCCATACCTCAGAGGTGACTTGTTCCATAATATGGGCTGGTACAGTGTCCTTTTCAGATTCTTTGGCTTGTAGGAGAGCAGCTTGCAAATGCAGACTTTTATCAGGGGATACTTGAATTTTTACCTTTCCTTCTGAAAACACAACTTGAACATTTAATTTAGCCAAAAATCTCTTCCCATTAAGGGTATAGGACACTCAAGCACATTAGAAAATTGATGCTGTAAATACTCCTTTTCTGTGCAACTTCTGCACTTTCTGTATTCATTCAGGTTTTGTCCCACATTTTCCTCTTTCTTAATAATCAGTCATTTTCTTAGCTCAAAATTATTTTCTTTTTCCTTAACAATAATAAAACTCACATTCTATAACCCTTACCTACTTAAGCTACCAAAATGAGTTTGGAAACTCTCCAAGCAAGACTCTTACAACATACAGTTAATATCAAAATTAAACAATCTTGTCAGAATAATGGTTCAATTGTTTATATGTAAACACAACTTCTCTTAATTTCAAATACTTAGTAAACAGTTTTCTCTAGGCAAGTTGGCATGAAAGGCTTGTTTATATGAGGGTTAAGCCCTGATTTACTTGCAGGCTTACAAAAGCAGCTAGTATTTTTCTATTTTTTCTCCTTCTTTTACTTTCATAGCGTTGTCCACTTCAAAAGTTACTGAACTTTAACAGCATCTATTTTATTAACATGGCTATCTAGATCTAATTAGAATTAACCTGGAAACAGCAGAGAACATTAATGTAGCTAAGTTTTTCTACTTCTCCAGGAGTTAAACTAATTTCATTTGTTATTTCTTTTACAAAACAAATTCAGTTGCAAGATATTATTGACATTTAAAGACTCATTTTTAGGTTACTTTTTACTGTTATCCAATTTATACTTTGGCCAGGCAACGTTGCTATAGAAAATCATATTTTTCCTAAGGAGTTCTACACTAAATTTAGACCAGTTTTTTATTATACAATCCAGAGGCGATATAGCCATCACATCCTGAGTGTTTTCTATGGCTAGGAAACACCAGCAGAATTTAAAAAGACAAAACAAAAGAATAGGAGTTCCTCAAATCCAACAGGTTCCCCAAATTCAAAATACAAAATGCAAACAAAGAAAACAGATGAACTCCAAATCTGAGATCATGGATAATGGGACTCAATCTCACCAGGTCTGTATTCACAAGCTCAGATCAACTCAAAATTTAGCATTCCTCTTGGCATGAGCAGACCAGCAGTCTGCTACTCCAACAGTCTCCTCCATACCTGCAGACCAACAAAGTTAATTCAACAGTCTCCTCTGAATGATCAGACCAACAAAATTAATTCAAGTCTCTTCTGAATGAGCAGACCAACAAAGTGAAAGTAAGCAAAGATCAGAACAAAAGAGGGAGTTTTACAAACATACCTAGCACAAGGAATGACCCAGAATCATAATCACATTCACATGAAGAATCCAGTTTCCAGCCTTGGCAGAAATCTTCTTTACAACCTCCAACCTCAATCCTCCTGATAAATCCCCCAGTAGCTGCTAGGCACAGAGCTGAGGGATCCAGGGAAGCTCTGCAGCCATTAAGACACAGATTGGGGTTGCTCCAGGGGAAGCAGCATGGGTCCTGACATGATTGCTAAAGTGTTACCATAAAGACCAGTATTTCCAATAGACAGTCCTGCCTGATCCCACGCTACAAAGAACAAACATGTAGTTTAGTAAGAATGTAATTTATTGTGAATGCACAAGCAAAGAACTGGGGGAGTCTTACCAAAATTAATTCAAAGTGGAAATGGGAGCTAGGGTCTCTATAGTGAAAAAAAAAGAAAAACAAGTTTTAAAAAAAAGTATATATATATATATATATGATATTGCAATGACAGATATAGACCATTTTATTTCATCCCATAACCTGCAGAACTGTTTGGGAGAGAGTGTAGACTACAAGGTGAACTATCATCCATGCTCAGTGGCAATGCCCCAGGATGTGTTTACCAATTACAATGAATGTGCCATATATATATATAATGCCAGAGGACTTGTGAGGAGGGTACACACAATTTCTCAATCTTCTTTTGTCTCAAACACATTCAACTTGTCCTTGATTTCAGTTGCTAATAAACCACAGTTTAGATATAATTATGTAGTTACAAGTATTCTTTGGCTGCTTTCTTAGACAATAACTCAAGGATATCAAACTTTGTTTCTGGGAAAAGGTACAGATTTACACCATTCTGTCTGGTTTTGCTTTGAGATGTTATCTTCTTTCTGTAAGCAAAACTGAGAAGGTCTGGTTAATATCCTTTAGTGAACTAAGTGCAAACAATAAACTTCTAAAATTAGATTAATAGAAAACCAGTACAATTAGTTTTAGAATTTTCAAATCTTCTTCAATGAAGAAATTTCAAGAAGCACATTTTCCAGCTATCACTAAGAAGAGCCCAGGACCAGATGCTTCATAGGTGAATTCTATTAATCACTCCAGAAATAACTAACAAGAATTCTACTCCAACTCTTCAAAAAAATATAAATGAGGGGACATTGCTTAACTCATTCTGTGATGCCATCATCCTAATACCAAAGCCATATAAAGAAACCACAAGAAATGAAAACTACAGAAATTCTCTCTAAGTAAAGTGGAGGCTAAAATCCTCAATAAGATACTTGGTAGTCATATTCAAAACCATATCAAATGAATTACACACCATGGCCAAATGGGTTCATTCCTGGTACACAAGGAGGTTTCAAAATAAGAAAATCAATCAATATAATCAATATAATACATCACATATAAAAAGAAAAAAAATCCCATTGTCATATCTATTGATGCAGGAAAAGCATTTTACAAAATATAGCACCCTTTCTTGATAAAAACCCTTCTAAAGATTGGAATAAAAGGAAACTTCCTTAATGTATTAAAGTAAAAATGGTATACATGAAAAACACACAGCTAACATCATATGCAATGCTTTCCCTCCAAGTTCTGGAACAAGACCAGAATTCCCAGTGTCCCTACTCTAATTTAATATTGTGTTGAAAGTATTTGCCTGAGCATTTAAGCAAGGAAAAGATACAAAAGGCATCCAAATTGGAAAGGAAGAATTAAAAATTTCAATATTTGCAGATGACATGATTCTATACATAGAAAGCCCTGAAAAATCTACAATAAAGCTTCTGGAGCTGAAAAATGAGTTCAGTAAAGTGGTAGGATTTAAGATCAGCACGATAAAATCAATAGCATTTCTGTACACCAATAATGAGTAATCTGAGGAAGAAACAGATGGAAGAAAATTCCATGCCCATGAATTGGAAGACTAAATATCATTAAGATGTCTGTCCTACCCAAATTGATTTATAGACTTAACACAATCTCAATAAGAATTACAACAGCATTTTTTTTACTGAATTGGAAAAGTTAATTATGAAATTCATTTGGAAGGCAACGGGCATGAATAGCCAAACACATATTGAAAAAAAAAAAGAAATCAGAGGAATAATGCTACCTGACTTTAGAGCTTACTACAAATCTACAATGGTCAATATTGGATGGCTTTGGTACAAAGATAGACACATTGACCAATGGAACAGAATTGAGAGTTCTGATATACATCCTCAGGCATATAGTCATAAGATATTCAACAAGGCCACCAAGTTCACTCAACAGGGACAGAATGGCTTCTTTAAAAAATGCTGTTTGGAGAACTAGATATCCATATCTGAAAGAATGAGAGAGATCACCAACTCATGCCTTATACAAAAATTAATTAAAATGGATCAAAGACCTAAACATAAAAGCCAAGACCATAAAGCTCCTAGAAGTTAATGTAGTGAAGGATCTACAGTATCTTGTAGTAGGAAATAGTTCTATAAACTTTACACCCATAACAATGAAAGATAAAATAGATAAATTATATCTCCTCAAGATTAAAATTTTTTGTGCTTCAAAAGATCTTATCAAGAAAGTGGAAATGCAGCTTGCTCAATGGGAGAAAATATTTGGTAACCATTTATCTGATAAGGGCCTAGTATCCAGCATCTATAAAGAAATCCTACATCTTGAAAATAAAAAGAAAAACAATTCATTTGAAAAATAGGCAGGAGCTTTGAATAGACACTTCTTGAAAGAAGAAATACAAATGGCTAAAATGCACATGAAAAAATGTTCATCAGTAGCTATTAGGGAAAAGCAAATCAAAATGACATATCATGAGATATCATCTTATACCTATTGGACTGGTGGCTATTAAAGAAAACAGAGGATTACAAGGGTTGCAGACAATGTGGAGGAAAGGGAAAACTCATCCTTGGAATATGGAATGTTGGGAATGTAGAATGGTGCAGCCATTGTGGAGGACAATTTGGCAATTCATCAAGCAGCTAACTATAGAAGTTCTGTATGTTCCAGCAATCCCACTAATAGATAAATACCCAGAAGAATTTAATGCAAGGACATGAACAGATATATGCACACTAATGTTCATAGCGGCATTATTCATTATTGCCAAAAGTTGGAAGCAACCCAATTGTCTGTCAACAGATGAATTGATAAGCTAATTGTGGTATATACATACAATGGAATATTACTCAGCTGTAAGAAGGAATGCAGTATTAACACAGGGGACAACATGGATGAATCCTGACAAACTTATGTTGAGTGAAGTGAGCCAGTTACTGAAGAACGAATATTACATGACCACCCTAATATAACTTAGGCAAATTGAGCACAGTGCTAGAGTCTGCAAGATAAATTAACAAGATACAGAAGGGGAGTAGAGGGGTGTGAGTCATGCTCAATACGGGCAAAATCTATGATAAGGTGGAAGGGTGGTTCAGCAGTGGATGGTGTAATAATCTGAGGTGGGTTGGGTTGTACTATCCATGGAACTGGGGTGAGCTTTGGAGGAAATTGCAGGTGAACTCTGGAGATTTGAAGGTCTGTGAGTAAAATTACAATGGTAGGAATGTTCTTTTGGCAAACACAGCAGGGGAGGATTACTGGTGCATGGCATCATAGGTGGGGATATGTACGGGATATCGCACAACTGGGACATGACGTTAGGAAATGTGAAAATGTTCATCTTGTCATAGTGTGCTTTCTCAGTGGGTAGAGACCCACACAATAAACAATTAAAGTACCATCCTGGGGAGTCCTGCTGTGTTTTAAATTAGATTGGCAAGAATCTTTTGAGAACATAGGTAGTGCCTAATAAAAGAAAAAAGATTAGTGTGTCAAACCCTCAATATTATTGCTTGTAACTATGATAACTTGTTTTGTAAGTTTACAGGTCTATAGCCAGAAGGAACTTTGCCCCAAGAAAATCTGTATTTCTATAAATTGTGATGTGATTTTGTACTTATCATTGTTACTGATTTTAAGGTTTTGTTGTTGTTTTTTAATATGGCACTTTCTTTTTGGAGATTCAGAATGTGGAGTGTGGCAGTTTGAGATATTTATGAATCCCCCAAAAGAGAGATTATGTTTGTAAACTGGTCTGTTTCTCAGAATATAATACCCTATGATTGCTTTAAATTCAAAGGTTTTCACTTTACTTGATTAAATCAATTTAGGGCTTTGATTTGACCGTGAGTCAGAGTTG
This sequence comes from Cabassous unicinctus, assembly GCA_029593785.1. Lineage (NCBI taxonomy): Eukaryota > Metazoa > Chordata > Mammalia > Cingulata > Chlamyphoridae > Cabassous > Cabassous unicinctus. The sequence continues at coordinate 8,007 of JAQZBX010021845.1, forward strand.
AGTCCCTGCCATCTTGTTGGGCTGATATAAATGGACACTCACTCAAGAAGACACACAGAAGAAGACAAGAAGTGAGAGAGCCCCATAGACCCAGAAGAGGAGAGAAGTTTGTCAGGTTTGATCCTGTGACCCCAGAGAGAGCTGAGCCATTCACCTGATAGCATGTGGTAAAAGATAATGGAGGCTTAAGAGGAAAAAGGAAGAAGAGACCAGGCAAAGGTCACCTGCTATATTGCTTCAGTATGTTGCAATTGACTTTGGTGACAAAGTACCTCTTATTGTACCTTGAGTTAAACTCTTTAGGGCCTTGTAACTGTAAGCTTTTACCCAAAATAAATACCCTTTGAAAACCAAGAGATTTCTGGTACATTGCAGCAACACACATTTGGCTGACTAATATAGAAACTTATTCAGAGTGCCCCAAAATACATGAAGCAAATATTGGGATAACTAAGGGGAGAAATAGAAGCCTCTACAATTATGCCGGAGTACTTTAATGCACCATTATCACCATTAGACAGAATATCTCAACAGAGGGTGAATAAAGAAATAGAGACCTTGAATAATACATTAGAGGATCTAGACTTAATAGATATGTACAGAACCTTACATCTAAATACAGCATGATATACATTTTTCTTAAGCACACTTGGATCATTCTCCAGGATAGACCAAATGCTAGGTCTCAGAACAAGCTTCAATGAATTTAGAACAATTTTTGTCACACAAAGTAATTTCTCTGGCCACAGTGGAATGAAGATGGAAATTAAAATGGAGCAGAGAACTAGAAGAGGAAAAAGATATGGAAGTTAAATAACACATGCTTAGAAAATCAATGGGTCAAGGAGGAAATTGCCAAAGAAATCAGTAACTACATTGAAATGAACGAAAACGAGTACACAACATATAAAAACTTATGGGATGCAGTAAAAGCAGTGCTGACAGAGAAATCTATAGCCATAAATGCTTATATTAAAAAAGAAGAGCTAAAATCAATGACCTAACTGCACACCTGGAGGAACTAGAAAAAGGAAAACAAACTAATCCCAAAGCAAGTAAAGAGAAGGAAATAACAAAGATTAGAGCAGAACTAAAGGAAACTGAAAATAACAACAGCAACAACAGCAACAACAACAACAAAAAAAAACCAGAAAAAATTAATAAAACCAAAACTTGGTTTTATTAGATTAATAAAATTGACAAACCCTTAACTAGAATAGCAAAGAAAAAAAAGAAGTTGCAAATAAATAAAATAAAAACTGAGAGAGGATAAATCACCACTGCTCCCACAGAACTAAATAGTATCATAAGAGGATACTTTGAAAATTTGAATGCCTACAAGATGGATAACTTAGATGAAATGTACAAATATCTAGAAACGCACAAGAAACCAACACTGACAAAAGAAGACATTGATGAACTCCACAAGGGCAATCACAAGTAATGAGATTGAATTAGTCATCAAAAAACAAACAAACAAAAATACCATCTAAGTAAAGCCCAGGACCAGATGAATTCACAGATAAATTCTACCAAGCATTTTAGAAAGAACTAACACCAATTCTACTTAAACTCTTCCAAAAAATAGAACTGAAGGGAACATTGTCTAATTCACTCTTTGATGTCAACATCATGCTAATACCAAAGCAATATAAAGACACCACAAGTAAAGAAAACTACAGGTCAATCTTTCTAAGGATCTTGGATGCTAAAAGCAATAAAATAATTGCTAATTGTATTCAAAATGAAATCAAATGAGTTATACAAGATGATCAAGTGGGTTTCATCCTTGGTATTCATCCATGATGCAACATAATAAAATCAATCATTGTAATTACCTCACTAATAAATTGAAAGAAAAAAATCACATGATCATCTCTATTGATGCAGATAATGCATTTGATAAAACACAACATCTTTTCTTCTCAAAAAAGTTCAAGAGTTAGGAATACAAGGAAACTTCCTCAATATGATAAAGATTATACATGAATAACCCACAGCTAACATCATACTCAATGGTGAAACACTAAAGTCTTTCTCTCTAATCTGGAATAAGAAAAGGATCCTCACTGTCAGCACTCTTATTTAACATTGCATTAGAAGTACTTGCTCAAGCACTTAGGCAAGAAAAAGAAATAAAATGCATCCAAATTGGAAAGGAAGAAGTACAAATTTCACTATTTGTGCATGACATGATCCTGAACACCCTGAGAAATCTACAACAGAGCTTCTAAAGCTGATAAAAAAAAGAGTTCAGTAAATTGGCAGGATATAAGACAAGCATGCAAAAATCAGTAACATTTCTGTGCACTAGTAGTGAGCAACCTGGAGAGAAAATCAAGAAAAAAGTTCCATTTACAATATCAACTAAAAGAATCTTTACTAAAGATGTAAAGGACTTGTACACAAGAAACTTCACAACATTGTTAAAAGAAATCAAAGAAGACCTAAGTAGAAGGAAGAATATTCCATATCCATGGATTGGAACAATAAATATCATTAAGATGTCTGTCCTATCCAAATTAGTTTACAGATTTAACACAATCCCAATAAAAATGACAACAACATTTTTTACTGAACAGGAAAAGATAATTATGAAATTTATTTGAAAGGTCAAGGCCCCAAATAGACAAAAACATTGGAAAAGAAAAATGAAATTCGAGGAACCATGCTACCTGTCTTTAAGCATACTACAAAGCTACAGTGGTTGAAACTGCATGGTATTGTCACAGAGATGGACCTACTGACCAATGGAACTGAACTTAGAGTTCTGATATAGATTCTCTCATATAAGGCCAACTAATATTTGACAAGGCAACCAAGCTTACTTAAATTTGACAGAATGGCCTCTTCAACAAATGGTGTTTGGAGGCCTTGATATCCATAGCCAAAAAATGAGGTGGGATCACTATCTCATGCCCTATGAAGATGAATTAAAGACCTATATATAAGGCCAAGACCATAAATCTCCTAGTAGATAATGTAGAGAATCAACTACAACAACTTGTAAGTAGAAAATAGTTTCATAAACTTTACACCCAAAGCATGAATAACAAAATAAAAAATAGATAAATGGGCCCTATACAAAATTAAAAATTTTGTGCTTTAAAGTAGATTGTCAAGAAAGTGAAAAGTCAGCCTGTTAAATGGAAGAAAATATTTGGGAAACACTTCTCCAATAAGGGTCTAATATCCAGCATATATAAAGAAATTCTACATCTCAAAAATAAAAAAAATCAACAAACTATTTTAAAAATGGGCAAGAGACTTGAATAGATACTTTTCCAAAGAGGACATACAAATGGCTAAAGTCATATGAAAAGATGCTCAACATCACTAGCTATTAGGAAAATGCAAATCAAAACTATGAGATATTATCTTAAACCTATTAGACTGGTGGCTATTATAAAACAGAGAAGTATCAGTGTTGGAGAGTATGTGGAGGAATGGGAACCCTCATTCACTGCTCATGAGAATTTAGAATTATGTAGCCATTGTGGAGGATGGTTTGGTGGTTCCTCAGGAAGCTAATTCTGTAATTGCTATATGATCCAGCAACCCTACTGCTGGATATATACCCAGAAGAATTGAAAGCAGGAACATGAATAGATATATGCACACCAATGTTCATAGTGTCATTATTCACAATTGCTAGTGGTTGGAAGCAACCCAAATGTCCATCAACAGATGAATGAACAAGCAAAATTTGGAATATAAATAAAATGGAATATTACTAAGCTTTTAGAAGGAATGAAGTATTCACACTGGACAATATGGATGAATCTTGAAGACCTTATGTTAAGTGAAGTAAGTCAATCACTAAAGTACAAATATTGCATGGCATCACTGATATGACATAAGCCTATTGAGCAGACTCACAAAGTTAGAGACTGGAAGAAAATTTATCAGGTAACAGAAAGGGAGTAGGATGGGATGAGCTGATGCTCAATATGGGCAAATCCCATGATTAGGTGGAAGGGAATAGTTGGACAGTGGAGGGGGTTGCTGGTAGTGCAGTTATGTGAGTGGAAAGAACAGTGCTTGAATGTGATGGTGAGCAGGGTTGGATTTTGAATGGACTATCCATGGAGTTGAGAGTAGGACTGGAGGAAGAAACATGTGAACTCTGGATATTTGTGATTCAATCTACAAAAGTGGGATTTTTTTTTTTTTTTTGCAAATATGACAGGGAAGGTCAAAGGTGCATGGCATTAGTGGTGATGGGGGAAAGGGTGCACCTGAGTTATGCTTCTATGGAATGTGAAGTTCTTCAACTTGGCACAGGATGTTGTCTCTGTGGGTGGATACTCACACAATAAACAAGAAAATTATTATACCCCCACCCTGGTAGTACTGCTACATTCTCAAATAGAGGAGCAAGAACATTTTGAGCACAAAGACAGTGCCCAATAAAAGAAAACAGACCAAATGTCAAGCCTTCAATATTAATGTATGTAACTATGAAATTGAAACTTAGCTGTTGCCATGGGTTCTGAGGGGAGGAGGAGGGAGAAATGGGTGCATTATGGGGCATCTTTATGGCATTCAAGTTGTTCTGTGTGATCTTGCATTGACAGATACAGGCCATTATACATTTTGTCAGAACCTATAAAAGTATATGGTGCAAAAGGTAAACCATAATGTAAACTACTGACAGTGGTTAGAGCAATGCTTCAATACTTGTTCATTGATTGTAACAAATGTACCATACCCATGTAGTATGTTTTGGTAGGGGAGGATTAGGGGGGTTAAGCAGTGGAGTGTATGAGAATCCCCTCTACTTTTTATGTGAATTTTCTGCAACCTATGTCTTCTCAGAAAATAAAGTAAAAAAAATAAGTCACTGGGGGGACATGCATAAGAAATTATCTATATATATAAGAGGTATCAGATCTTACAGTGATGAAAGGCACAATGCAAAAAAAATTAAAATTAAATTAAATTTTTTTTTCTTTTATTTTTTGGGTTTAATTTTTTTTATTATTGTTTTTTGTTGTTGTTGGTTTGTTTTGGGGAAGGTTTTGAGTTGCAGCTGCGATGGGGAGGTAACTCTGGTCCAGGATGTAGGTGTTGGGGAGATGTGTATGTGTGGAAGGGTGCATTTGAGGTATGTCTTTATGGAGTGTGAGTGTGTTCATGTGTCATGGGGTGTTGTCTCAGTGGTGGATATCCACACAATAACTGACAGAATACTGAACTCTCATGCTGATGAGTTCTGCTACACTCTTTCATAGAGTGGCAAGAATCTCTGGAGTACATGGGGAGTCTCTAGTAAAGGAGGGCAGACCAATGCACCAGGCCCTTTTTATTGAAGCTTGTACTTATGAACCTTGTTCTTTGGAAATCAAATCTTGGCCTAGAAATGTATATTGCTTAAGAGTTATCTCCTGGAAACCTCCTTGCTGCTCAAATGTGGCCTTTCTATAAGCCAAATTCATAATGTAAATTCATTGTCCTCCCCCTAATGTGGGACATGAGTCCTGGGGATGAGCCTACCTGGCATTGAGGGATTAATACCAAGCATCAACTAATGATATATTGGAGAAAGAACTAGACCACTAGGGAGGAATATGGAATGCAAATGAATTTTTATGGCTAAAAGTTTTCAAAGAGTGTTGGGAAGTTATTCCAGAGGTTACACTTACACATGTCTTAGGAGAATCTCACTGTCTTCCACAATAGACAGTGAATCAGATAGGGGTGCTTCTGGGGTTCTAGTGGCATCTACACACTGTAGGCAAAGGAGACTTCCTCAGGAAATTGGCAAAACTTTGGTGGGCCTTACCTTGGAATATATGATATCCAATCTCCCCCAACATATCAGAGTTAGATTCATTTATAATTTTTCTACATATGGTTATTCTGCCCCATGAATGTAAACCTATAATTAGCACATTACCCATTAAATATATGTCCCAGAGACTTAATCTTCTAGCTGTTCACAAAGTGGGTGAGCCCTTAATCTCAGCAGAGTTGCAGCAACAGCTACTTTCCAATTCCTCAGAACCACTTAGGGCAACTAACAAAAGGATGATAATGGACAACACACATCCTAAGAAGCAGAGAGACTCTGCAACTGTAAGCAAGACAGTCCTATCTATCTGCCCCATGGGGTGTAAGTAACCTTTGAAATGGAAGCAGAGTGGCATCAACATTCTAAAATCCTTAAGATAGAGGAATGATCAAACTTATAGGAGGAATAAAACTATGGACTAAAGTAGGTTTATTATTCTAGAAATGGAAGCACTTGTAATATTGCAGCAGATGAAACTTAGACAATGAAAAACCCAAGCATGTACTCAAAGAGGCAGAGGAACAAAGTTTTATTACAAGCAGGCTCAGAGGAAAGTGAAATCTCCAAAAACTCTGAGCGACGAGTCTTCACTTTCACAAGTTTATATAGGGACTGCATGTAGGCAAATTCCTAAGCAAGTGGGCAGGCAGGGGTTAGGAGAGCAAAAGGTGTGAGTTTAGCTATCTTCCTAAAGCAGAGAGCTATTAGGGAGGAAAAGAGTCATTACCTGTTTAGAGTTTTATATTCCAGTTGAGAGGGACAGGTGGGGAGTACTTATCTTCATAAAGATGTGGATTCCAGGGAGAAAGGGAGGAAGGGAGAAAGGGATGAAGGGTGCTTATCTTCCTAAAGCTGTGGGTTTCTCCTGAGGAGGGTTAGGGCTGCAGCACTCCCTTTATCATTCCCTCCTTTTTTGCCCTTATAATTTTTTATCAGGCATCATCTGCTAACATGGGGATTTTTCTATAGTCCCCAGGGTTGATATTTAACACAAGGCATTACTTGGTGTTTTAAGGCATTTAGGCAGGAAGTGATGTATTGTGTTAGGTACCGTAGAATGCCTGGCCCAAATGTTAAGAGGATGAAGGCTGAGGCTATTACTGGCATGAATGGTAAAATCCAGGAAAGGAGATACCCGAAGTAGTTACCATTGGCAGATGCCTGGTATACACGGTTTAAGCAATCTTTAGTTCATTCTTTTAGCAGGGCTATCTTGTCCCTAACTATACCTGAGGAATTTGCATAGAAAGAGGATTCTTCCCCCAGGGCCCGACAGATTAAGCCTGAACCTGCAGTAAGAAAGTCTAATCCTCCCCTATTTTGTAAAACTACTTCTGCAAATGAGTCTTATGGTCTTGCAACCTGTTGAGAGCCCCCAATATTTCTTCGAGGTCATTTGATGTTTACTGTTCTAGGGTTTGTATGTCCTCCTGACCAACTACAAGTGAGGTCCCTGCTACTACTGTGCCTCTGACTACTCCTAGTTCTAAGAGTAGCAGAATTGCCTGTATTATTCATTTGGCTCGGGAGAGCTCTCCAGGCAATTATTCTCCATACAATGAGAATGATGGTCCTGGCCAAACCAGGTCACATGAGCCCTGCCCATCCTGGAGTAGACACTGGTAGACATGGCACCAAAGACCCAGATGGTGGAGTTTGCAGTGCGTCGGTCAGGCTCATTGAGTGGTGTTACAGTTAGCCTTTCCAAAAGGAAAGATGGTTGAAGAGGAGCTGGTAGTTATGTTTTTGCAGTTAGATGGTTTTCCTGAGGGTGTGGCTATGTGGATTGGGAGAAGCCTGGTTCCCACTGCAGAGATGTCATGGGTCAGGAGGGTTATGTTCCTTGAGACAGGTATGGGGTACATGGTTAGACTTGAGGAAGTGCATAGCCAGCAGGATGCAGCTATGTCGGGCCAAGATTTATTTAGGAATTGGTGGAAATTTTGAACCTGGTTCAAAAGGACATTTTTTTTGGAGGGGGACTGTTCTAACTTTGGCTTTTAGCATGTCAACAGCTTTACTGATGTTTTCCATCAGGGTTTTCTCTGGGGGTTGGGTTACCGGGATCAGTTGGACTAGTATGTGTTCCCCTGGGTCCAGTCCCGCTGGGTCATATATTCTGATTCCTAGTTTTAGTCCTCTTTGGGCCTTTAAAAAGGAATTTTCTGACCTGGTGGTTATGTTTAATAAGGTGAGTTTTATGGGGTCAAAGGTTTCTATGCTACACCCTGCCAGGCTGGGGATTTTCTGTAGGAGATATGGAGAAGTTGATGGGACCCCCTTGCTGGGAGTGGTGGCAACCACCAGCAAGCTGTAAGAGTGGCAGAATCCTCCACTCTTGTGGGGGTCCCATCAATGGTATTTGCCATAACCCCCATAGTTGTAACCCCTAAACCCTCTCCCAGGGGCAGGTATGGGGGCATGGGGGTACAGGGCAACAAGAAAGGTGTAAGGAGCGTGATCTTGGATTGCCCTGCAAGTGTCGAATATTACAGATGCTAAGGTCACACCTAGGAGAACAGGACTTAAGCGTTCAGCACAGATTTTTTGCTCCAGCTTTGACTGACTTGCAGCTGCCATGGATTTTGTGGGTGGATATTGGCTCCTAGGGAGAAGGCAAGGAAGAAAAGAATAAGCAAGTCAAGGCATAGAAACATCCTATTATATACCAATAAGGTATTGCAATTAGAGCTCTAGTCACTATAGTCCAGTCTGCAGGAGCCACAGCAGCAAGTCCAACCCCAAATACTAGGGTGAGTAGGCCATATAAGCACAGGATCCACAAGGAGCAGGAGTTCATTTATCAGGCATTTGATGAGGTCAGTGTTCAGGGATCCCGGGTGACTCGCACTCTCAAGGGGTGGCCGGGTACATGTTGGGCTGTTCAGCTATTCTGTTCTTTATCGGGGTGTGCCTTCTTGACCCTGGAATGATGGATCCAAGGGATGACGCCTGCCACTTTAAAAGCAGTAGGAGTTAAAAGGATCACAGTATGTGGACCTGTCCAGGAAAGCTGAAGGGGTTCTTTTTTCCAGTCTTTGACCCAGACTAGGTCCCCTGGCCAGAGGGGGTACACCAGGTGTCGGGAGGATGAGGTTCTAGGACAAGACAGTTTTATGTGTTTGGGTTAGAGTTTTCCCCAGTTTCTGGATGATGGATTCTTGGCTAGCCTCCCCCAGAAGCTTGAGCTTTCCTTTGAAGGCCTGGATAATTGGTGGTGGCCATCCAAATAGAATTTCAAAGAGTGAATAGCCTTTGGGTCCTGGGGTGCACCTAACTTGGAGGAGGGTTAAGGGAAGTAAGTCTACCCAGGGAAGGCAAGTTTCTTGGCAGAATTTGGCTAGGGTGTCTTTGAGGGTTTGATTCATGCATTCAACTTTCCCTGAACTCTAGGGCCTGTAAGGAGTATGGAGTTTCCACTTGATTCCTAACATTTTTGCCAGTTCTTGGACTATGGAAACCAAGAAGGCCAGGCCATTGTCACTTCCAATAGAGAGTGGCAGCCTGTGTCAGGGAATGATTTCTCTAAGTAAAGCCTTAGTCACTTCTCTTGCCTTTTTGGTGCCAGTGGGGAAAGTTCAACCCAGCCTGAAAAGGTGCATATCATCACTGATAGATATTTGTATCCCGGACTTGGTTTCAATTCTGTGAAGTCTACTGTGAGATCTTCAAAGGGGGCTGTCCCCATGTGCTGGAGCATGGGGGCCCTGCAGAGTGTTGTTTTTGGCACAAACTTGGCATTGGCTGCTGATGGTGGCACAGAGAGAAACTAGTCAGGCTATGTAGTAGTATCTCCCAAGCAAGACTTCTAGCACAGTTTTCCCTAGGTGGGTGAGTTGGTGGTATTGCTGGATGAGGGCATGAGTGGCTCCTTTTTGGATGAAAATCCAGTTACCCAGGAGCAGCCAAGTTCCTCTGGGCATTCGGCTTCCCCCTTTTCTTTTAGCCAATTCTTGTTCTTCCCAGGTATAGCTTAGTTGATTAGTTTCTTGTCCTAAGAGGGACAGTTGTGGTTTCGATTCCAGGACTTGTATTCCATGGATTCATTCAGCCACTTGTTGAGCTGCTTTGTCAGCTAGCCTGTTTCCTTGAGTGACCATATCCATTTCTTTCTTATGTCCCTGGCAGTAGATGATGATGACTTTGTCTGGTTTCCAGATTGCTTCTAATAGTTGGAGGATTTCTTCTTTGTTTTTGATTTCCTTTCCCCCTGCAGTTAGGAGTCCCCTTTTTAAGTAAATTGCTCCATGGATATGAGTGGAAGTGAATGCATACTTAGGGTCAGTGTAAATGTTTATTGCTTGCCCGGGAGCTAGCTGCAGGGCCCGGACCAGTGCCCAGAGTTCTCCTCATTACACGGACCATCCTTGGGGTAGAGATGTTGCTTCCACCACCTGTTTGGTAGTGGTGACTGCATATCCAGCAAGCTTTTCCACATTTTTAATGAGGCTGCTCCCATCTGTAAATAGTGTCTGATCCGGGGAAGGGAGTGGATTGTCTTGGAGATTGGGGTGACTGGCGTAAAATTCCACAGTCACTTCAGCACAATCATGCTCAGGAACCCTTTCCTTGTCCAGCAAGAAAGTAGCAGCATTTCGAATGTGCACTGTCTCTATTTTCACTCTGGGGTTTTTACAGAGTAAACCTTGGCAATGTGTGAGCCAGGGATTAGATATCCACCGATGCCCGTGTGAGTTCATTAGGGCAGTGACTGCGTGTGGCACCATATCATGAAAAGCCTGGCTGTGGGTTAATTTGTCAGCTTCTTTGATGAGGGTTATGGTTGCCACCAGGGTTTTCAGGCAAGGCAGCCACCCAGCAGCCACAGGTTCCAGCTGCTTGGAGAGGTAAGTGATGGGTCTTTTCCAGAGGCAGACTGCTTGTGTGAGGACCCCCAAAGCTACTTTGTTCTTTTCATGCATGAACAGGTTAAAGTTTCAAGTTACATCCAGTAGCCCCATGGCAGGGGCTCAGCCGAGTTGTCTTTTGATGTTTTGAAAGGCCCCCTGTTGAGCTTCTTCCCAGGAAAGGGATTCTTTTCCTGAACCCATCAGAACTTCGTAAAGGGGTTTGATCATCGCTGCCAACCCGGGAATCCAGATGCGGCAGAACCCTTCAGCCCTGAGGAACTCACAGCTTTCTTTTTGTGTTGGGGGTAGGGATGGTGCAGATCACTTTCTTTCATTCTGGTCCAAGTGTCTGGTGCCTTTGTGTGATGCTGAACCCCAGGTACTTGACCTGCTGTTTACAGATCTGAGCTTTTCTCCAAGACACTTTGTACCTAGTCTGTGTTAGAAGTTGTAGGAGAGTCTGGGTCTCTCTCCACCAGTCCTCTTCCATCTCACTGGCAGGTAGGAGGTTATCTACATATTGCAAGAGGGCACACCTGCAGTCTTCCTGGGAGTAGGTGGCCAGATCTGCTGCCAAGGCTTCCCCGAAAAGGGTAGGGGAATTTTTGAAGCCTTGTGGGAGTCGGGCCGAGGTTAGCTGAGATTTCTGCAGTGTTGTGGAAACTTCCCACTCAAAGGCAAACAGAGGCTGGCTTGGGTGGGGCAAGCCACAGGCAGAAGAAGGCATTTTTCAAGTACAAGCAAGTGAACCAGCCGGCTTCAGGTGGCAGCTGTCCTAGCAAAATGTATGGGTTGGGAACAACCTGATGTAAGGTGAGAGTGGAGTTATTGATGGCTCATAAATCACGGACTGGTCGATATCCTGTCCCATTTAGCTTCTTTACTGGTAATAATGGGGTCATCCAGGGTGACTGGCACTCTATCAAGTTTCCTTCTTTTCTCAGGTAATCTTTATATTTGACCATGCCCAATTGTGCTTTGCAGTGGATCAGATACTGCCCCTGCCGGACCAGGACTGCTCCAGGCTTCAGGTCGAAAATGATGGGTGCTTGGTCCCATGGCGGGTTTCTTTCTGCCCAAACCTGGAGAAAAAGTTCCAAGTTTTTCCGGATTCTGACTTGAATTTTCTTCCATATGAAGTCTCCATTCCTCGCTTGGGGGTATGGTGATGAGGAGAGTGAGGCCAGTCCCGAGATTTAAGTTTGCTGACCCCTCAGGTTTGAAGGTAATCTGGGTTCCCAGTTTAGTTAAGAGGTCCCTACCAAGTAGGGGAACCAGACATTCAGGTAGATACAGAAATTCATGAGTCACTTTGTAGCCACCAAGGTGACAAGTTCTCGCCTGGCAAAAAGTCTGTTTCCTTGACTGATTTCCCTTCACTCCTATGATGTTAGAAGTTTTTCCGCTAAAGGGGGCAATGGGGGTTCTGACCACAGAATATTCAGTGCGAATGTTTACCATGCAAGTCATTTGTTGGTCCCCAACCTGTATTTTGACCGTGGGCTCATGGGGACCAAGTTCCAGTGAGTCTGGTCGTTCCTATTCGGAGTCAAGTCCCACCTGCCTGATCAGGTGGTTCTGGGGCTCAGAGCGGTATTTCCCTTTAGGAATGTTACCTTCATGTGCCCGATTCTTTTGGGGGCATTCATTTTTCCAGTGTCCACTTTCTATGCAGTAGGCACTTTGGTCTCTGGCCAAAGGCACCTTTTCAGTGCTTGTCCTCCCTTTTCAAGGTGGCCCTCCTCATTTGGTGGGGTCAGGATTCCACAAGGCTGCTGTCAAAAGGGAAGCTTGATGTTTCATTCACTTTTTGGCCTCCCATTCAGCAATTTCATCCCGATTGATGAACACTTTATTGGCAACCTCAAAGAGTTGAGATATGTTCATTCCCACAAACCCTTCCAATTTCTGGAGCTTTCTCTTAATGCCGATGCTACCTGTGCAACAAAGGCAGCACTCACCATTCTCTGGTTCTCTGGAGCTTCTGGGTCAAAAGGGATGTAGATTCTGAAGGCCTTGCAAAGTTGCTCATAGAAATCTCCAGGAAATTCATCAGGCTTTTGAATGACTAAAGTTGTCCTTGTATGTTTTTGGGTCGTTTTGCCCCTAAGCTTGGACCCCTTGAAGGAGCACTTCCTGATACTGCTGAAGTGCAGCCCATCCCTGATCAGTGAGTGTTGAAGTCCCAGTTCAGTTGAGCCTCTGGGGCCACCTCTTGTGACCAGTCTTCTGGTTTTAAAATGCTAGTAGGGGCCTGCTCCTGCAGCCACTTTCAGGCTTTTGTCAGAATCCATCATATCTCCCGTGTGTTAAATAATGTCAGGAAGAGTTGGTGGCAATCTTCCCAAGTAGGACGATGGTTTTGGAAAATGGATTCCATGAGATCAATAAGGGCCTGGGGCTTTTCTGAGTAGGAGGTGGTATGGTGCTTCTAGTTTAAGAGGTCTATAGTTGTGAAGGGCTGGTAGTACAAAACAGGCCTCCAGAGTTGGATGGTCCTAGACCTTGTGTCTCATGGAGGGTCATCTATAGCGTGGGTTGCACTGACTGGAGTCTCCTTACTATTGGAGTTCTGGGGCTTTCTTCAGAAGGGGGTTGATATTCCCAGAGGGACCAAAGGTGGGGGTGTTTCTGGGATATCTGCCTGCACTCCCAGGCTAAAAGGAGAGTCTAGAGCAGCTGGAGCGTATTGTGGTGGTGGTTGGGAGGGTGGGTCCTCTTCTGAGGACCTCTGATGAATGACTGTCTTCTGGGGCCCTGTTCCCTGTGCAATCAAGACCCTGCTCTGTCCCTTTATTCCAATGCACAATCGAACCCAAGGGAGCAAAGTCTGGGCTATCTCTAACCAAAGAGTCAATGTAGGGAAACTGATCGGGGTGGCCAGGAGTTCCCTTAACAACTAGCCACACTGTGTGGACCCTGGCTGTATCCAGGGTCCCTTTCGAGGGCCAGTCAATGTTAAAAGTGGGCCACTCTATTTCACATAAGGTTCGGAGGGTGCCAGGGTTCACGTGACAGGATCCATGTTTTTTTTAATGAATGAGAGTTTTATGGACATCACAGTACATTCAAGAATAATTTTAAGAACATTATAGCTGTAAGAAAAAGACATGTTTATAGTCTTATGCACTATATTTTGGGGAAAAAGGTAGTACAAAGAAATTTTATTGAATAACTTGAAGCAGCTTTTGGAAAAAGAACATCTATTTACAGATTAAATAGGCAGCCTACTCCCACTCCCCCACCAGGCAATAGGGAGGGCTCAGGCCCAGGGATCAGGGCTGGGTTCAGTCAACATGCAAGTCTTGCCCAGGACTATGTGAGTGCTTGTCCCTTTCTTGGCCTTGGTATTTCCACTGTCTGTTTGAGGAGCGGTAGAGATTTTCTCTTTGTCCTACTGGAGCATGCCTTTCACCCATCTACACACTTCTCAGCTCTGATGCCCATCTCATTTGATCATGTAGGGATTTTTCAGCTTGGCCTCCAAACTGGTGCTTTTGCTTGTCTCTATCCCCAGCCTCCATCTTCAAGGCACCTGCAGGGCACTCCCTGGGGGTCCCTTGCACACCACAGAACCAGGATATCATCCTGGTGAGAATTTCCCAACTGGTTTTGCCCAACTGGCAGGTGACCTTGACATGACTCTGCACTATCCCAGAAGGTGGGTATCTGATGGCCTGGGTGACCGGTGGCTGAGCTAGTGCTGAGCCCAGGCCGCACTTCCCAAGCCAGTGCTGACAAAGTTACAGCAGGTAGGGCATGGAGTTATCAGGTGTGGCAGGAGAGGCACAGAGGTCTCGTCTCTCCTGTGTCTCCCTGGTGGGACCATCCAAGGAGTCCAGATGGGAGATGGAACAGCCCCTGTTTCTGGACACAAGAGTTGGTGAATCCAGAAGACTCATTCTTGAGGTTTGAATTGTGCAAGAAGGTGGCAAATATTTTCAGCAAATAGCTTGGATGAGGCCAAGCTTCTCAGTGGTCAAGAGCTCATGTCAGAGAGGGCCTAGGTTCAAGTGACAGAAGGCTGTGGCCTGCTGGTTGGCAGATTCCTTCATCTGAACTTGCAGGTTCAACAGGAACTTCGTGGGACTGTGTAACTTCCCATTGCACACTGAGGTGGTATTTTCAGGTAGGAACATTGCAGCCTGGTGTGTTTTAAAGGTCTTGATTTTTTGAGATTGGGGGTAATGTCACTGTGCCACTGCCATAGGCTTGAATGGAACTCTTATCTCCCCAGTAAGTGGTGGTTGAGGTGATTTCTATAGATCTCCACAATGAATGGTCAAGGAAAACCCATGACACTGTTCCCTGTGCTGCAGAATTTGTAAACCCCCCTTTTGGTCCCAGAGGCTCTTACCAGCCTGATCTCTCACTACTATGGTCCCTCCTTCTGGGGAGGTGGAGTTGGTGTCCCCCCAGGAAGAAGGCTTCAGGGTTAAAGGATGGTCCAGGCTACTAAAGGGCACAGAGCTGAGGCTGGGACTGCCCTCATCTACCTTGGAGGCTGCAGTTGAGGTGACCCATATCTCTCAACGTAAGTGGGGTCTGAGGTGAGAGCTGACTGTCCTCAGATGAGTGTTTGCTGTTGTATATAAGGCACCCAGACCTGGGCTGGAACCAGGACCCAAGAGATATTGGAAGGGTCTTCCTTGCTCTGCAGACCCCCAGGTGCCTGGCTTTGGGATGCCTGGGCTGTGAGGTGGCACAGGTCATTCTGTATCCTGTATCCCTGTGGGACTCAAGGGTAGGGCTGAGGTCAGGCTGTTTCACCCTCAGGCCTGCACAGAGCCTGCCTTGGCCGCAGACAGTTCCTGAGAAGTTTGCCCCTGGGAGGTGCTCACTTTGACTGAGGCTCTAGGTTTGTGCGGATGGAAGCTGTCCAGTGTATGGGTAACGAGTCCCTGCTGTTTGCCCACAGGTGCCTGGGTGCCAGAGCTGTGTGGACACAGCCAGGTTCCAGGCTTAGGTTCTTGGGGTGAATCTGGGCTCTACTTGTTTGGGTCTCTAGGCACAGGGCTACCTGTGATTTGCTGTACTCTATGAGGATGGTGGACAGTCAGGAAGGGGGGGCTCACCATCTCCTGTCCACAGCCATCATTGTCCATCTTTGAACCAGGAGTGGATGCTTCTCATGCACAGTGGGATTATACTGAGTGGACAGCCTGCCACTCTTCCTTCTGCTTTCTTTCTCCCAACTTTTTGACCTTGCTGTGCCTAGTTCCCCAGAGCTGAAAGCACGAGGCCCAATTCCTGCTTTGCTGTCTGGTGCTATGGGATTGTTCAGTGCCTGGCCTGGGCATGTGTGTGCAAAGAATCCTGGGGCTTGTCTATTGATGAGAATCAGACCCTCAGTGACATCACCAGATCAGGGCCTTGAGAGCTGAGGACCTGTAAGCACAATGTGCAGAGATTATCCCACACCCAGCATTCTCAACTTTGTGCTGTTTTGTGTCCCCCACTCCTGTCAGGGTGTTGGCTCCCATTAAGGACCCATGCTGTGTCTTCAGGCTGGGGAGTAACTCTGAGCCCTCTTCCAACACCCAGAGTTCCAGTTGCTCAATGGCAGCAGTGGCTGTGCAGGGAACTTGGAGCTCCAGGTACAGGGTCCCTGGGCACCACTCTGTGCTGCCCACTGGGACCTAGCAGACATCACTATCTTCTGCCATCAGCTCAGCTGTGGCAACATGGTGGCCACAATGAAGCATGCCCATTTTGCAGGAGGCAATAGTCCCATCTGGCCCAATGTGTTTTACTGATGGGGATGGAGCTCCATTTGTGGAGATGTCCAGCAAGCACCTTGGGGACACCCGCCTGGACCCAAGGAAACAGGGCCATCACCACCTGCTCAGGTGTGTGAAGGGCAGGGACTGTGGTGGAGGGGAGGAATTTGGGTGGTTCCTGGAGCTTTGGGATTGGGAATGGGGAGGGGGCAGAGGATGTCATTCAGGGGTGGACAGAGGGTGGGTCACACGTGAATGAAAATAGATTAAGACAGATATTGGCAAAATGTTGGGAACGGGAGGTAGGTGGGGGGCTTGAGGAGATTGGAGGGTGCAGAATAAGGAGCATAACTTTGGAGTAGACTCATGGCAGGGCTGTGCTGAAAGCCGGTTTTCTCACACATCCACACCCTGTCTTTTACCAGGAAGAATACTGATATTTGGGTTTCCATTTGTTTTTGTTCTGGTTCCATATCTCAGTTCCCTTTTTCCCCTATTTTTCCCAATAGAGTAATCTTTGCCACCTTGACAAAAATCAGTTAGTCATACCTTCTTTGAAAATTTTCTCCACTTCCTTCGCTGCCACCAAAATCCTTTGTGCTTGCAACAGATATTAACGCACCCTCTTCTTTATTCTCCCATAAGAGCTGATTAATAATTCTGTTAAATAACTTATGTGGCACTTTTAAAAATCATCATGCTTTTTAATAAAATGCTTATTTGGCTCTATTTTCAATTAATAATGTTAGTGATAATTTCATCTTGCTGATTTCTGCTTCACATACAATAATTTCAGAATTAATGCCAGTTGAATAAATGACTAAATGAATGAAGATAAAAAAATTAATATCTGGAATTTAGAGTAAAGTCATCATATATATTTTCATTAAATTTTTCCTATATCTCTTTACCATTAATCTAAGGTCAAATGTTTCATTTAATATATTTTATTCCATAATTAAGTGATGTGTTTGAATATCTGTGTCTTCATTTCAAAACATTATACTTGATCAACAGTCATATACCAATAACTGTGCAAATTAAGAAAAAAAAATAAATGAATCACACAAAAAATCAGCCATAAATGTAAGAGTTGATTTTTGAGCTCTCAGTTTTATTTCATTGTTCTATATTTCTGTCCTTTTGTCAGTACCATGTTGTTTTTATTACTGTAGTTTCTGATAAGTTTTAAAATAGGGAAGTATGTGTCCTCCAACTTCATTCTTCTTTTTCAAGACACCTTTACCTATATGAGACCCCTTATCCTTCCATTTAAATTTGATGTTTCAGTTTTCCATTTCTGCAACAAGATTGTTGGGATTTTGACAGATTGCATTGAATCTATAAAGGGTTTTATATAGGATTAGATATCTTAATAATATTTAGTCTTCCAATACATGAACATGGACTGTGCTTTCATTTATTTAGGGCTTCTTTATTTTCTTCTAGCCATGTTTTCTAATTTTCAGTGTATAAGTCCTTTATATCCTTGGTTAGAATTATTCCTAGATATTTGATTCTTTTAGTTGCAATTCTGAATAGAATTTTTTTTCCTGATTTCTTCTTTCAATTGTTCAGTGTTTGTGTATAGAAACACTACTGATTTTTGGGTGTTGATATTGTACCCTGCCATTTTGCTGAATTCATTTATTAGCTCTAGGAGTTTTTTTTGTGGATTAATGGAGAACCATCAATTTCTCCCTACCAATCTGTCAGTGTTTACTTAATATAATTTGGGGCTGTGCTTTTAGGTGCATATGTATTTATAATTGCTACATACTCCTGTTTAATTGTGCCCTATATCAGTATCTAATGAACATCTTTTTTCCTCATAACAGTTTTTTACCTAAAGATTATTTTATGTCATATTAGTGTAGTCATCCCAGCTCTTTTTTTGGTTAATACTTGCACGATATAATTTTTTCATCCTTTCACAATCAACCTAATTGTATCTTTGAATTTAAAGTAAGTCTGTTGCAGACAGCATATAGATGTTTCATTTTTTCTACCCATTCTGCCAATCTCTGCCTTTTGTCTGAAGAGTTTATTCCATTTAAATTTAAAGCCAATACTTATAAGACTTTCTTCTGTCAGTTTTCTATGTAACCTTTGTAAGACATACTTTTTTCATTCCTCAATTTCATTAGTGCATACTGTTATATTTATTTGCTCTTTTTCTGCATGTTGCAACATATCAAGTGCCTTCTGATTTCTATCTGGGTACATTTTCATCTATTTTATTGTGGTTAATGTAGGGTTAAAATATAACCTTGTAATTATATGACAATCATATTTAGTTTGATACCAACTTAACTTCAAAAGCATGCATGTATCCTACACCCCTCTGTCCCTGCATCACTTTTTAAAAATTTATTACCACTTATACCTTTATATGTTGTGTGTCCAAAAAACATAGATTTCTTATACCTTTATGCATTTGCATTTTAGCATCTGTAGGAAATAAAAAATGGAGCTACATACCAAACAATATACTACAATAATTGTGACATTTATGATTACCAGACTGGTCAATATTTCTTTATGCTTCATTGAACAGCTGTCCAGTGTGTTTTCATTTAAGGCTGAAGAACTCCCTTTAGCATTGCTTGAAGGGTAGTCTACTGGTCATGAACATCCTCAGCATCTGTCTATCTGAGAATGTATTATTCTCTCCCTCATTTTTGAAAAGAGTCTCACTAGTTGTAAAATTCTTTGCTGGCAGATGTTTTCTTTCAGCATTTTTATTATTTCAACCCACTGACTTTTTGTTTCATGATTTCTGATGAGAAGTCAGTATTTGTGACTCCCTTGTACATAACACAATGCTATTCTCTTGCACCATTCAGAATTCTCTCCTTGTCCTTTGCATTCAATATTATAATCAATAGGTGATGGGGTGAATTTGTCTTCCTTTTTATCCTGTTTGGTGGTCTATGAATTTCTTGGATGTGACTATTCATGTATTTTGATAATTTTGGGCAGTACTTTGTCATTATTAATTTGAATATGCTTTCTGACCCTTTCCTTCTTTCTTCTCCTTCTGAGGCTCCCATAGCATGTATATTGTTGTGATTGATGTAATCTCAGAGGTGTTCAAGGCTATTTTCACTTTTAATAATTATTTTCATTTTCTTTTGTTTTGGATCCTCAGACTGACTCATTTCAAGTGTCTTGTCTTCAAGTTATCGGATTTCTTTTTCTGCCAGCTGCAATCTACTCTAAAGACCCTCCTGGGCATTTTTTATTTAAGTTATTGTGGTCTTCAACTACAGTAGTTCTGTTTGGTTCCTTTTTATAATTTCTATCACTTTATTTAGACTTTCACTTTGCTCATTCATAATTTTCCTGATATCCTTTAGTTCTTTCTCTGTATTTTCCTTCATCTCCTTGAGTGTTGTTTTAGATAATTTTTAAAAGTTTTTTTTGGGGTTTGTCCATATTCTTGTCTTCTTCATTGGTGCTTTCTGTATTATTATCCTCTTCTATGAATGGGCCATATTTTCCTATTTCTTTGTTTGTCTTGTACTTTTTTGTTGCATACTGTACATTTCAATATTTTAAAATGTTAACTCTGGGATTTACTCCCTGAGATGTCTGTTTCTTGATTTTGTAAACAGCTGGTTATAAAACAGAGATTTTCTTGATCTTCAGCTCTACTACCAGGAAGGTCTGCATAAGCCAAATGCAGTAAGAAAGGTATTCCCTGACTTTCTGGCTGCTGTCTCATCCTGGGCTTTTGCTTTTAATTGTTTTGGAACTTCCCTGTTTTCAGGAATTTGGTTGTCCTCTCTGTTTCCCAGGAGGCAGACCTTCTTCTTCCACTGTTTGAATCAGCAGGCCTTTGCCCTAGACTGTCCTCCTCTACAGTCTTTTACATTCATTTGATTGTTTCATGCTGCTTTGGCCTGAAGGGGGAAGTTTTTGAATGAGGGTCATCACAGATAGGACTTTCCCAAATCAGTCTTTCCCAACTAAAACAGGACCAGGAATTCATGAAGGTGAACAGGCTATATTCAATCAGTCTTGGGGAAGAGATCAGGAAGGTCCCCGAGAATATCTCCAAAGGCTCTCCAGAGCTTTCCTGCCCAGCAAATGCTTTCCTGTCCTGCCAAAAAATTATAATCTTCCTAAGAGCTTTCCCCTGAAGCTCTAAGGAAGCATTGAATCATTAAGTCTCCTCCACCTCCACCCCTGTCTGGGTGGGTTGAAATAAAGGCTGCTGCTGTCCAGGACAGGGTTGAAACAATGGCTGCCACTGCTTTTGGTGAGGATTCAAACATTAGCTGTCCTCCAAACTTGGCCCCCAGTGATTTGAGTTGGCTAATCAAAAGACATTCTCAGTTATCTGCTATGCATATCCCTGTTATTTGGGAATAGAATTTGTATGCTCCTTTCTGTTGCCAGCAAGCTAGCACGGACCTGAACCCCACAATGATCTGCTGTGAGAGTGAGGGCTAACTGTCAGTAGCCACCATTGGAGACAGCAATTTACTGTTCTTTAATCAGTAATTTACAACCTTTCCTCCTGATCTTCCCTGTAGACAATAGTGTTCTTTTAGACTTCAGGGTATCAAAATAGTTGTTTCAGAAACTTCTTGCCTGTTTAGTAGTTGTTTTCATACAAGGACTGAGAGCTGGCACTCCCTATTCTGCCAAATTTTCCCACTTTGCTTTCTTTTTACTTTATACTCTTTGTGTCTTTAAACCTCAAGTGAGTTTCTTGTAGATGACATATAGATAGATCATGATTTTAAATCTAACTTGCCAATCTCTGTACTTTAATAGGGGAGTTTAAACCATTGATGTTTAAGGTAATACCTAAGAAGAAATTATTTACTTCTTCCATTTAGCTATTTTTTTTTGAATCTCTCGTATATTTTTTGTTCTTCAATTACTCCATTAATGACTTTTTTTTGCATTTAGTTGTTTTCTTTTTATAGTGTACTCTATTGATTCCCTTTTTCTTTACTTTTCTCTATATATTTTAGTTCTCTTCTTAGTGCTTACCTTTGTAATTAATTCTATTGACATTGTAAACTAATAGCAACATAGTTAAAGTTGTACCAGCCTAGCTTTTTTGTTCAAAAGCTATATTCCTATATATATAGCTCATGTAGGCAGTGTAGCATAATAGGGGGAAAAAAATGGAGTACCTACAATGGAATGAGAAACCAAATAGGGAAAGTATATAGAATGATTTAAAAGGCCAGAATAATGAGGAGAGAGATATAGAGTGAAGAAAGGGCTGAAAGGAAAACGTTGAAAAAAATAAAAAATTAAAAAGAAAACAAAATAGACAAGATAAAAATTGACACCCATGAAGTTGAGGCCTAATGAAAAAAGGTGGAATGTAAGAACCACAACAGAAAGCAGAAGTTAGAAAGATGAAGGAAGGAAAAGAGATAGTGTCATTAGACAAAATCAATATTCACAGAGAATGGGAAATCAAGGAAGAAGAAGCACAGCAAAGAAGAAGCAAGCTAGTAGCACCTAACTGAAAAAAAAAAAAGAGTGGGGAGTGGAAAGAGGAAAGAAAAGCAAGAAAACAAACAAACAAACAAAGAAAAACCAAGCAAAAGCACAAGCAAGCAGTCAAACAAAGCTAAGGGAGAAGAGTATTTCTTCTTGGGCCCTAGTGAGGCCTCTCAGCTTGCCTGTGTTCATCAATCAATTACCCTGCAGGCTTCTCTCTTCAGGTTTTGAGGCAGATTTTAGCACATAAAGTAAGTTAATTTTTTTTTTTAAGTAAGTTTTTTTTTTTTTTTTGGAGAAATAAGGGACCCAAAAGAAGGCCTCTTCTAGACCACCCCCTCCACCAAGGGGACCCTAAATAGCCTCATGTAAACTTATCAAGCACTTCCCATTGCCTGACCCTCCCAGGGGAGCTGAAACTCCTCAGCACAGAACTATAAAACTGGGTGACTCCGCTCGCTCTCAAGTCAAGCCTCTGTATCCCAGGGTGGCTAGGTCCATTAGGGTTGCTCAAGATAAAATCGTGTACTTCCAGAGACTGGAGTCTTTGGGCTGTCCATGTGCCAGCCGGGCCTAGAAACACGGTGGAGCTTCAACTCCTACTCTACAGCTTAATGGACTCACCCAGGACACCTGGTGGTGGGATGATGATGGACAATGGCCATCCCAGGGAGTGGAGAGAGTCTGGAGCTGCAGACAATATAATCCAATCCATCTTATCCATGGAATATAAGTCCCCTTTCACTTAGAGGTAGAGTGGACATCACCACCCCAGACTCCTCAGGATTCAGGGAAGAGCTATGGACTAGAGTGGACTTACTGGTATTCTGTTATAGACATATTGTGATTCAAGCAATGGAAGAAATTACAACATTAATGTTGAGCCAGTGGCCACTGGATGCTTTGGTGGCAAGGAGAGGTAAAAGCTTTTTTGGGACTTGGGAATTGTCCTGGGTGATGTTGTGATGACAGATGTTGGCCATTTTGTGCCATCATATAGCATGCAGTGCTGTGTGGAAAAGAGTGTGGTCTACGGTGTGACCTCTGGTGCATGCTTGGTGGTGGAGCCCCAGGATGTGTATATCCATTGCAGGGCATGTGCCACACTAATAAAGGATGTTTATGTGGGAGGCTGTGGGAGGTGTGGGAAGTGGGGCATATGGGAATCCCTATAAATTTTGTGTAACATTTTTGTCATCTAAGTGTCTTTTAAAAATAAAAAAAAATATTATTAAAAAAAAAAAAGAAATCCTACTGATTTTTGCATTTAATCTTGTATTATCCACCCTGATGAAATCCTTTATTATCTCTAGCAGATTTGTTGTAGATTTTTCAGGGCTTTCTAAGTATAGGATCATATCATCTATGAATAACAAAGGTTTTAACTCTTCCTTTCCAATTTGGATGCATGTTATGTATTTTCCTTGCATGAAACTCTAGCACTATACTGAATAACAGTGGTGACAGAGGGCACCAGTGTCTTGCTCCTGATTTCAGTGGGGAAGCTTTTAGTCTATCACAATTGTGTACAATGTTATCTGTGAGTTTTCATATATGGCCTTTACCATGTTTTGAATGTTTCCTTCAATTTCTATCTTGTAGTGTTTTTATCAAGAAAGTATGCTCTTCTTTGTCAAATGCCTTTTATGCACCAATCAATAGGATCAGGTGATTTTTCTTCTTTGATTTATTAATGTCGTGTTTTACACTGTTTGATTTTCTTGTGTTGAACCACTCTTGCATGCAAGGTATAAAATAACCTTGATCATGATGAATATCTTTTTATGCATTGTTGGATTGGATTAGCAAGTATTTTGTTGAGGATTTTTGCATCCATATTCATTAAGGAAATTGATACATAATTTTCTTTTTTGTAATATCTTTATTTGGCTTTGGTATAATTGTAATGTTAGCTTCATAGATGGAGTTTGGTAGCATTCCTTTTGCTCAATTTTTTGGAAGAGTTTGAGTAAGATTACTATTAAATCTTTGAATGATTGGTAGAACTCACCTGTGAAACCATTTGGTCCTGGGCTTTTCTATTAATTAATTAATTATTAAAAATATATATTTATATATTTTTAAAGATACTTAGATTACACAAATGTTACACAAAAAATATAAGGATTCCCACCATATGCCCC